>CM034235.1:43401284-43586206 GCA_019916065.1 Vitellaria paradoxa | reverse complement strand
CAAGTCAATGTCCCTACTTTATAGTACGTTTTCACGGAATACCACAGATGGAGGAATATCATGCAATGCATACTCCCACATGTCATCTATAAGATCTAACCTAGACTATTGTTTAGGATTGAGTTTCCTAATTGTAAACTTTTCCCCATAGGTACCGATATCATAATGTGTAAACACCGAAGCCATTTGTTACCTATAAAATATTATTTTAGTAAATAATGAACATAACATATATTAAACAGTCAACGTATATTAAATGATCAACATAGTATATCAATAAATAATGAACATAACATCAATCATTCAACAGCTAATATTAAATAGTCAACAGATTAATTTCTTAAACGTGCCACCCCTCACGGAGTACTGGATTTGTTACACCTGACATTGAGATGAACCTCGGTTGCAGGTTTCCACCAGGAATTGGCACAAAATTAAAATTTAAACACAATAATTCAATAGCATTCCTCAAATCATATTAACAGTCAAAGATTAAAGGAAACATGACAATCCAATGTTAGGCAAGAATCAATAAAACACATAAAAAGTCACAATATGTAATAGTTGTCTGCAACTGCCATTCTCAGAATTTATCCAAGATTAAAAGAAGCATGATAATCCAATGTTACACATGAATCAATGAAATACATCAGACTTCACAATATATAATGGCTGCCATTCTCAGAATTTATCCATAAGGAAGACAAAACATACATAAGTTCAACTTTTATAATATATCTGACAAATCTTAACATATCACACGAAAAATTTGAAGCAATTTCATAAAACATTTTCATAAAAATAATCTAGGTGAAAATTAATTTAAGATATCTAAGATTAGCTTATTTATAAAATGATAGTACAAGATTGTACAAGATTGCATTTATCCAAGATTAGTTACATTTATCAGATTGGACAAGAATTTGAAAGGATCAAAAACAAATTCAGGCCATAAAATGATAGTACAAGGAAAATTGTAGGAATTTTTTAATTTAATTACTCACAAATTTAAAGTAAAAGCCTAAAATGAAGTAATTCACACCAATATGGGCATATGACTACTTAGCATGTGGTACCTAAATTGAAGTACTAGAATTGTTGTTTTTGCCATTAATTTGTACAAATGATTAAAGGTTGATGCATTACCATGAAGTACTCATTGATCCATTGATTTTAAAGATCGTCAACTAAAAACAGTAAATTAATAATGTCCTAAATGCACCCCAAATAGAAAAACCCTAAACCCTACTTACATTCCCAAAAAACCTTACCAAAAATAGAAGAAAAACCTTAACCCATCCACAAAATACATCCCTACTACAAAAGAAGACCCGAATTCCAGAAATTCCCAAAACATTAAATCAACAAATGAGTAAAATAAGACCCAATCCAAATCGTAAAGAAAATATGGATATTGATTCCAAAAAAAAACATACCTATAACAGCAAATCCTAACCTGGCCATTTCAAGAACAACAACAATGGACAAGATGATGGTCTGTTGATACAAGAATGAGAAGAAACAAACATTAAATTAGTATTTGATCAGTAACAAAATCCAAGCCTAAATCAGAAGGAAAATATGAATATTAGGGTCGTAAGGTGAAGAATACATACTGCGTACATTGATGATGATCCGAGCATACATTGAAGACGATCGAGCATATGACTAATGAATCAATCGATAAATGAAAACCCTATGTTTACGATGCCTCGGTGAACCCAGTTGTTTCATAGAAACCCTAGTTAGTGGAGATAGTTAGGGGAGATGATGGGTTTCGTCAAAAACAAGAAGCGTGGTTACAATATTGTAAGTGTTGAGCGTTGGAATACCCTTTTACTAATATAAGGGGTATATTTGACTTTACGCACCAGATTTAATGGCATCATGTGAAAAATTAACGGAAGGGGGTCTGGGTTACAAACATTTCAAAATAAGGGAGGTTAATATAATTTTTAAATGTTGAGGGGATCTATGTAATTTCTCAAATGTTCAGGAGGTCCATATGTAATTTACCCTAAATAAAAAATAATCAAAGAAAGATTTAAAATTCTTGAGTCATTACATTTTAACTAACATATCTTGAATCTTATGTGTGACATTATTTATAAAATTTTTACTTTTATTTTTTTTTACTTGAATTCTTCATTTGAAATGGTATATTTATGTTGATTTCGTAATTCAAATCACGTATTTAAAAATGAATAATAATAAGGGTGTTCGGAATTCTTATTAAATCTCTAATTAAATCTAAAATTTATAAGTTAAGTCAATTGCATGACAAAAATCAAATATAGGATACATCATAAGAATTAAATATAATATTGGATTATAGAATCATTCTAGTATCTCAATTGCATATAACTACTAAAGCCTACCAGGCTAATCTCCTAGGTGCTTACATGCAACGTGCATGGTATTGCACTACCTGGTTGTCTAATACAGTGATCACGACTATGTGATATGAATTTGTATGCAAAATACCAATCAAGTTCAATGAACACACAAGTAAATAATGGCAAAACAAATGAACACAAAACAATCATAAGGAATAACACAATATTTATATGGTTCGCCAATATTCTTATCTACAGATAAGGGAAGATTGAGTTTTCATTATAAAACTTTAACAATGGAGTAAGAAGAACACAAAATGAAAGAATGTTAAAAAACACTTGGGTTATTTGGTACGTGAAAATAAATGGAATGGAATGAAATAAAATGAAATCCATTCCCACTTTACCTATTCTCATGTTTAGTATCAAAAAATTAAGTTAGAATACTATTCCATGGGAATAACAATTCCCACATAAGTGGAAAAAGGCATTCCACAATTTAAATGATGGAATAGCATTCCATTGCAATCAAAATTTGATCCAAAAATTGAAAAAAATAAAAAATAACTAATTTGTAATAAAAAATTTTCTCTCAATTACTCTATTAGATTGTAAAATTACCATTTTAGCCTTGACCTTATTTTCAAACTAAATCCGAACTTGGGGCTGTAAATGACTATTTTACCCTAGGTCCTTTTTTTTCTTTTTCAAATTCATATTTTAGGCTTCCGAAAGACTATAAAAATATTCATTTATTACTTAATAACTAAGCAAATTTTTATTGAACCAAACTCGGTTGTAAAATAACCATTTTATCCCTTGGTTTGTTTTAGCCCAAATTGTAAAATGATAATTTTACCCCTAGGCCATTTTTTATCCAAATTCATATTCTAAGCTGCCCAAAAATCTAAAAAAAAATCATTGATATATTTTAATAGTTAAACAAATTTTACACGATATGAATTTAGATTATTTAATGACTATTTTACCCCTAGCCCATTTTTGGGGCTAAACTTGCAATTTAGGCATTTCAAAAGACTAAAAAATATTTATTAACATGTTTTTAATAGTTAAGAAAATTTTGATCCAATTCGAACTTGAATTGTAAAAACTGTTTTACCCCTAGACTCTTTTTTTACTCAAATTTGCAATCCGAAAATAAAGTTTTTTTTTAATTTTTAAAAATTAATGTTAGTAATTTTTATTATATTTTATTTTATTTAATTATATTTAAAATATAATCAAATTATAAAATTTTGAATGTCTGTTTCATTCCCATTATTTTCATGTTGGCAATCAAATAAATGAATGGAATAGCATTCCATTCCATTCCTACTTGCATTCCATTTCCACCTCTTATGCTATCATATTCTCACATGTCAAACATAGCCTTAGACTATCTCTGGGACATGGATTTTTGGAGAAAAAAAGAAGAGTGAAGGAAAACCATGGAATGTAAAATGAATTGAAAAAGTCAAATGTATTTCATTTTTTGATTGAGTTAGAAAGACTAAAATAAATAAATATTTTGTTAAAAAATTTAACTTTTACTTTATTAAATATACAAAAATTATGCAAATTAATAATTTTATTTCCCTTCGTTTTTTCTTTCCCTACCAAATTCATGTTCCAAACATTCCATTAGAAAACCCTAATATAAACTTAATACGTCACAGAAAATATAAACCACGAAACACTAGTTAAATTAAGCTTCCGAAACACAGTTCAAAAATTACCAGCCAATGCTCGTGGGTGCAATCTTCCAAGTGAGTTCATGCGCTCTTCCTGCACTGCCAAAATCTCAAAAGAAAACAAGCCTTTCGGTATTTTCTTGCAAATTAAAGCAAGCTTCTCGCGAGTTCCAGCAAGCTTCTCATGTTCTTCCTGCAAAGTGACGAAATCTATACTATTGTTGCACTGTGAAAGGGACAAGTGCTCTACTCCCCAACCCTTTCTATGTTTATGCGAACCAATGTAAATATGAATAAGCAAGTGCTTCACTCTGCTCGTTTTGCTATGCTCCATTTGCTTTGCTCAAGTGTCTGTTCATTTTTCAATACCTGAGTACAACGAGTATAAGTTATAACTTTAGCAAATTTTTTCTCTAGCAATACGTAATCAAAATTAAAGTTCCCTAAATGATTCGAATGGGAATGACCGAGAAGTGGCGGAGAGAAAAGGTGGTATATTTTCTTGACCAAAGTGAAGATTAAGATCCATTAGATGATCTTCCACATCAAAACTACATTACCAAATAATCGGTATTTTATTTTTGTTTAAACAAATTTAAATGCTACCACTTACCTAGTTAAAGTATATATAATCTGAACCTGCATAGGCCATTCTACTTGAGCTTGTAGCATTAGCTTATGAATGAGAGACATCAAATGATGTGGCTACGGCATAAGATGTTACAAATTAAATGCTCCAAAACTAGTTGATCAAGATAATAGTCTAGCCCCTCAGTTAGTTCGAGTGACTTATGAGTACACTTCCCACAGTAAACACACGGGTTCGATTCCTAACTCAAGCGAATGTGCGAAAAGGTTAACATACATCTTTCGTTTTATCCATTAGCTACAGTTCGTTGAGAGCTGCAATAAACTAATAAGAGTTTCCAAAAGAAAAAAGATAATAATCTAAAATACCACTCATTGTTAACATGATTTAGAATCATTGCGTCAATTAAAATATAAAGTGGGGGGAACATACTTTTCAAGGATTTCTTCCCATTTCCTTTCAAACTCAATCTCATCCAAATAAGTCAAACATACACTTGTGAAATTCGGTGTAAAAATTAGCATTTTCCTTCGAGTGGCAACCTAAATGTTTGATTGCATTTTGCTTTATATGCCAAATGCACAATCTATGTCGTGTGCAATGCACCCACGATTACAGCATCTTGATCTTTGAATATTGTTTTGGGTCCCTTACCTCCATGAACCTTTAGAAAAACTATATTGCGGTCTCATTATTCAAAAAGAGCAGCTCCAAAATCATTATTTGTCTGTGATAATTAAAATCCATGAGTATACCAAGGGTCTTAACTCTTTGTTTGTATCATGTGGCGTCAAAGGTTCACCGAAATCAATAATCATTCTTAATTAGCTCAAAACATATTAGTAACAGATACCGCAATATCAAGTTGCACCGAACAACAAAATAATGGATCTTTCAATTTTTGCTCCCCGGAGTACTTTATGAGACCTCCTTAACTCGCCATATTCCATGTTCTTTCTCTTTTTGATCTTAAATACTCCCTTAATCCTCCATAACATATCCAAGATTTGCCATTCTTCTTGCTTCTTTTAATCAACTTGTGTGTTGTTTTTGGGCTAATGCCTGCATTATGTACCAGCTCAATAGCAAAAACTTGGGTTGTACTCGCTTCTATTCGAGATCTTAACATGTAAGTAGTTTCAAGAGGCTCAGGACTACAATTATGTTATTCAACAAAATTTTTTATTTTGTATTTTCAGATACTTCAATCTAAAATTACATTCAACTTAACTTTGCACGTTGACCTCACTTTCCACCGATGACTACTATACACTCCACGCTCATCTTCTTCCCTCTAGGCCTCTTTATGCCGCATTTCTAATCATTCCATCTTTTTCATTCTTGTTGCTGTAATTTTTACTAACACCAAAACCAATCATTTTACCATACTTCTTCAAAAAATCCATACTTCATGTAGTGTATTAAATTACATACTGATTCTCAGTCTTCCCTCTATTCTTTCATTAATATTGCAAGAATTTTCACTCACCCCTCCCCCCCCCCCCCCCAAAAAAAAACATCCGAGGAATCCTTGTCCAAAATTTCTATTCATCAAATAAAAAAGGAAGGGAAAAAAAATTAGTCATGAAATGCATAGTGGGTTAGATAATATTTAAGATGAAATTAGTATTATCAAATTAAACACCAAACAAATGATTTAATGAAAAAATGGGGTTAAAGCCAATATTTGGGTCACAAATAATATACAAATCTTCGAGTCATGCTAATCATCATAAACTATTAAAAGCCTCTTCTAAAGTTCAATTAAAAGCACTTGGGGTGCATATATATATATATATAATATATGGAACAGCTAATCCCATAATTGACTTTCATCGTTCACAATCCAGCAAAATGGCATTCCAACAATTGGTTTACAATCTTCGAGAATTCAAATCCCGTGGATGAAGCTCTGAAAATGGTTTCTGAGGTAGGCCCATTGGGAAAAATCACCCATGCCAACATATGCATTTATTAAATTGAAAAGACAAAGACTCAAACTCGTACAGAAATATTATGACTATCTCAAACCTTTCTCCATAATAGGAGGAAAAAATTTGACAAGCTGAATAAAAAAATTTAAAAAAAAAAAAAAAAAAACCAATCACCAAGCCATAAAATATGCTGAAAATTTTTCCTCAGATGAAGATTATTGTATTCCTCGAATTACAGAGTATTCAAACTTCCCTCGCTGAATAGAAGAGGATAGGATATGAAATCTCCAACAGTCACCAAACACATTCTCAATTCCATATCAGAGAATCGAAAATTTTATCCCATTACTTGCGGCAAACAAGTTGTATTCTTCGACTGTATCTTTCTTTATGCAAGCATGGTGATCCTCGTCATGACCGCCGGATAAATCCTGACAAAACATTCCCATCACTGCTGTCGTTAGGAGGCACAGAATTCGATTTATATCCTGTGGAAAGAGCCACCGGACACCAAAAATGGAAGAGGGAAAAGCCTGAATTTCCTTTGTACGATTTCTCAAGTTCCCGTCTTGCCCCGCCTTTTCCACTCGGAGATTCCTTCATTGGATGCTGAACTGCTGGAACAGCCCTCTCCCTGTTAGGTTCATTGAATGACTTCTGCACCCCACCTGGCTTTGTCATTTCAGTCTGTTCCTTCGAGTTCACGCCAATGGATCTAGCAACTGGCTGGTAAAGAGGGATCTGACCTGGATTTGGCGCAGGAGGGGTAAAATGCTGTAGGGCACCATACTGCACGAAAGTGCGAATTCCCATTTAAACCATATCCAAAGGGCTGCTAGTAAATACATAGTGGTTGGATGGGGAAAGTGCATCAACCCGCTAGCAGGAGCTGTTGGCCAAGACACCGGGCTCTGATGGTAGTAACCCATTGTTGAGGGAGGTTGAAACATCGGAAAGGGCATGCCCTGGTTATTTATTGGATGTAGCGTGCCTTGATTTTGAGAACCCAGCTGATATTCGTTTGTCCGTTCTCAAGATTCTGAGATGCCATTGTTGGTACACTTGCAGATAAGTTAATTCTTGCACTGTATGGTGAATACACAAATGATGTCCTGTTTCGAGTAGCTTCCTCTTCCTCTGCAATATGGTTTTTTCCCCATTTCCAGCCCCGTGAGATCTGCAAAGTTATTTTGAATGTATACTGAAGTTTCCCTTCCTTCTGAGCGTTGGCTGGCATCCCTCTGAGTCGGACGATGAGGATGATTCAAGATTCGGGGAGTTTGAAGAGGAGGCTGTATTGCTATCTCCCTCACTAAGGCATGATGAACAGTTTATCAGAATTGGAAGTGCTGCTCATAGATGGATCGCTAGTTCCACCTAACGGAGAGGTGGCCACAGGACATTGTTCAATGTCCTCATCCACTGCTTCTTTGAATATTGAGGAGCTTGTGCTTCTACATGAAATTTGTTCTGACAGTTCCTCTCAATTCCAGGGCTAGAGTTTCTTGGTTCCTTGGAATTATACTCCGCGGAACAGGTTTCATTAAATTTTTCAGTGGCCTCATCAGAACAAATGACACCAGATGACTTGAGATCATCAGATTTCTTACCTTCAATCTTGGAAGTGGAAAACCGCAAGGTAAAATCAGTGTTGAGTTGTTATGGGGTACTTCTTCTTTGATTCCATGGGCTCCCAAACTTTCTTTGTAGGACGCGTATCTCTAGTAAAAGGATTGTTCCCCATGATAATCTTGCTTTTGGGTCTCCCACAATTATCGCGGACATGATCCATTTGATTAGACTTGTTACCACGATAATATGGCTTGGATGTATCAGATCCATATTCTGACTTACTCATAGCTTTGGTCTCCCGACCAACTCTATTCATGGAAGCATGTGTCTCCAACCCTTGCTTTGTAATCACTGTGTTGGTTACAGCTGCAAGCATGGAAGTCATATCTATCGCTCACCCAGTTTTTGGCACAGTGAAACCCTCTCGCTAAACTTGGGGCCACCATTTCTAGTGTTCAACTTTGCAGAATTACCTCTCAGCTGTTTATTCAATCCATTTACACCCTCAAGAAAATGTTAAATCATCAGCATGATGTCTAGGCTCAGATTTACTTTCTGAAACAACTACAAATCGCGGTCTATCAGACCATTGTGACTTTGGCTCCAGTTCAAATTCTTTTGAAATTTCAGTTTCAGATTAGACTCTATGGGGTGATCAATTGCAAATGTACCATTCCGAGTTTCACATCAGAAAGCCCCCCATCAGGACCTTCATCAGAATTGTCTTCCATGTTTGAAAGAATAGACCCATTCAATAGCTGCTCATCATGAGTACCAAGGGATAAGGGCCTTGATGGAATATCACCTGTTTCACAAATCGTTTCTATGTTGTCGAAGGCATTTGGCTGCTCATCAACACTTGGTGATGCTTCCTCCTTCCTCAGGACATCAAGGACAGGACTTTGGTTTGATTTAAAGATTGCTTCTCCCTGTCCTTCTCCTTGCCCCTCAATCTCTCCTTCCTTCGGAGCTTTTTCTCTCTCTCTTTTGCTCTCCTTCGCTCCTTGCGTTCTTCTTCTTCGCAGCTTTTCCTTTTCTTCTTCTTCGAGAAGTTTCATCTGCAGAAACAATCCAAAATGAAGAAGTCAGATTTTCCCTCCAAAGGTTGGGACTTTCCTTCCTCATGTGGGACTAAAATGTATATCCTGACACAACAATTGGTACCTGCTTTTCTAATGTAATAATGTCTTTACATGCAACATGAACTCGGTCTTCCAGCAGTTTTAGTGCAAGACAAACAAAATGCTGTGAGCATTTTGTCGAGCAGTTCCTTCTCTGAAAGCCTTTTCAACCTGGAAAGAACTCACACAACATTATTACTTATCATTTTATATAAAATATTTATATAAAATATAGGCTTACACAATTATCACAGAGACAAAATCTACAACAGGGAAGCAGGCCTTCCTCTTTAACTAGCTTTTGTTGCACGAGAGAGATCATTAAAACATTTAATTGACGAATACTAGATTTGTTAATAAAAGGGATGAAGAGGAAAACAAAAAGAAGTTAGATGATCCTAATTGATAGCTATTATTATTTAGTCCAGATATTCTTCTCTTTTTCTTTTATTATTTCAGTCAACAAGGCTGCCAAACATCCTGATAATGCTAAACTCCAACCTTAACCTAACTTTCTGTCTCAATTAGCTAAGGTTGCATTTGTATTATAGATTTGAGATGAAAGGATTTTGTATTATTCAATTAAGGAGAATTGCTCAAATATACTTAGGTAGTTTAAATATGGATTCCATTATGAATTTGAGTGGTTTAACATGATGAATAATGATGGATTTGAAATAATAATAATTATGAAAAAAAAAAACTAGTAATTTGAAATTCTTTGTAATAGTGGATTCTACTATTTTAGTAAGTAGTGAATCCACTACTTTAGTAGTAAGTATTAGAAAACTTTCATAATTGTTACACAATTAATTACTTTTTTTTTGTTAAGTACACAATTAACTATTTCTGTTATATTTAATAAAACTTAATTTCAAATCCATTTATTTGAAATCCATAGTTCTACAGATCGAGCGTAATATATAGAACCCCAATTATCCAAATACCTTAAAAGAACTCTAATTAAAACAGTCCACTCAACTCATTTCAACACACAAGAAATCCTAAACCACTAATATCTGGGGTCCTATACATGGATCGAAGGTCACCTAGCCATCTCTTTTAAAGCATATGAGAAGCACTATCACCTTTCGAAACTTACGAAGGCAACTTTGGCTATTACCCATAGCACACTCAAACATAAATCATTATGCAAGTATGTTTGCAGCACTGTCAAATCACAATAAATGTTTAGGCCCTTAGATCTTAAAACAGAGCAAAGACCGAAAAGTGAATAGAGAATCAAAAAAGAGGGCTGACGGGGCTTCAAAACTAGAAATAAAATTATTGAATAAACAAAGCATTAGAGTTGTCCACAAGACTGAACATGCCTGTTCCTTGAAAATAACAGTTGCAGCATCTAGAAGAAATTCTCGAGCAAGTTCAGGACTCTTCGCGTGTTTCTGGGGACGGGAGCATTCTCCATCCAGCTCATTTCCATCCTTGTCCATGGAATCATCATCCTAAAAGTTGATAGTAAATAATGAGAAAAAGATCAAGACAGAAATAACACCCACAATACACACACATGCCTAATCTTATTAATGACTTTTCAATGCACAAGGAAAATATAGTAACCCTTTCAGAACTTAGGTACCTCTTCTTCTTCAGCCTCTTCAGCATGCTCAAAGAACCTCCTGATACTTTCCCCTCTAGTAATTGTACAAAACCATCACCGACTACAAGTCTGCAGTGTACGCATTGTTGACCATTTAATGCATGAGCTTTCACAGAAAGTTCAGTGCAGCGGCCATCCATTTTCCATGCCCTTAGGGTGATATAGCAAGCATGCAAGCCAGCCAAGATCTAGGCCATTCACTTGAACATTTCCATTCATGCCAACATTTTCAAACTCCATTATATCAGATTTTCCTTCCCCTGTTCCAACAGCCCATTCAAAGTGATGATATGTTCCCACATTATCGGTGAAGGTTTGTTGCCAATTAGCTTGGACTGTGCTGTGGGACACCTGATAAATTGGAGGAAAAGAAAAACAATTATTACACTAAATTAAAAAAGCTAACGCAATGCACAAGACTATCGTACTGCAGGGTTAGATGTAGGCAGCTTTCTCTCTGCAAGCAGAGGGACTGATTTTAGAAAGGTAATCGAGAATTGATTAACTTGTCAAAACTACGTATTATGGATTATTGAATTACACAGAACAAAAGGAGGAGATCTAAAGTAACATAAATTTTAGGTACTTCCATTGATATACATATACACTAGTTGGATATGGATGAAAACACACCTCGTATTGGAATGCTGTATCTGCAACACAAAACCAACTGGTACAGCGAGGTTCCTCCTCATGCGTTTTAACTCCTTTAGTTCCTTGAACTCCCGGATAACATTCCGTCTGCAATCTCTACAAAATCTCTTGCTATCAAACCTGCAACTTAAGCATTAAAGTTTCAGGAAGGTAGAACAATCCACTGCGAGACTCTTATCAAACTAAAAGGCAGGTTTACAAACTTCAACCACGACCATCAAAAGCCTATGGACAACTAACCAATTAACTACCCTGTTGCCTGTGGCCACTCATAATATAAAAACATGGTGTAATAACTTGATATAGGAGAGACAAGAATGGATAAAGCTGTACTTAATTATATACTCATTTGAGTATAATGCTATAAGAACTTAAAAGATCAACTGAATTCCTCAATAAAAGCCACAAAATATTAACTACAGAGAAAATTTTTATCAAGAGTTTATTCCAAATAAAATCAATTTGGTCAAAGACTATGAAAAGCAAAAGCTGACTAAGGTGGTGTTTGGATGACCAATTTTTACAAAAGTGACACATGCCAAAATTTAATTGGAGGAAGTTAGAAAAACAAGTTGATAAAAAATGAAACTTCATGGTGTATTTTTAATAAACCAAAACACCCCCTAAATGAGGATGGTATACTGGCAGTTGAAATCTTACCCAGAAAAGTCTCTAAGAGAGAACCTAACTGGTCAGTGAACAAGGATAATATATTGGAAATTTAAGTCTCAGATGAAGCTAAAATATTCAAAAATGTCCAAGAGGAAAGCCTAAATGATGAAAACAAGGAGGAAGCCAGAGCAAATATGTCCAATAACATCATCTTTGAGCTTTAAAATGGATATTCCTTCATTCCCAAATATCTATATATATATCTGATAAGCCATTCCCTTAAGACTCTAAAGCAGGCATATTCAAGATATTTTTCATATTATTTTAGAACTACTTTTCATATTATTTTGAACTTTTTTAACTATTCTTAAACCAAAACCTTGACAGCAAGTCAACACTGATCGGCAATACTTATAAGATTCTCAGAATGTAGAAATGGAGGAACCAAAGCTCGTGATCAATGTATCAATGCCGAAGGTGATTCGGAAATTCTAACTCGATGACAGTGACAATCTCAGAGAACAAACAGCAGTGGCAAGGAAATACAGGACAAGCATCTGGTTTCCCACTTTCTTTCCCTTTTCCTACTATTTCACAAGAAAAATGAAAGCTACGTGAAGGCAATGGTTCAGTTGTAATATCAACACCCATTATCAAAGGAAAAAATATAATAAATAATTAAAAGGGTGGCCCCTACTCAAGAAATACACTACACCCTGAGAAGCACATATACGGACTATGAAATACGAATACTACCAACATGGATTCACCAACACAGCATAAATATGCCGACACGGTATCAAGACACGAAGCGAGTGTCATTAAAAGATTAATATATATTTTTACATCTACACTATATTATTAAAGGAACACCAAGTTAGCGTCTCCCTTCTTTGAGGCTGTGCTGAGTTTTTCCTTTTAAAATTGTCTAATAATTTCAATAATTTATATTTAAGATAGTTTTATAACTTATTTACAAATGAAAATAAAGTAAGAGTTTAAGAGAGAACTGAGGGTAAAATTAAGGGGTGTTGCTATAATTCAATTACCCTCTTAACCAGTTATCTTTTTTATGATATAGTCAGCTAGGGTTAGCCACCATTGTGAAAATACAAAAAACCTCAACTACTTTAACGCTCCCCCTCAAGTTAGAGCGTACAAATCAAACATGTCCAACTTGTAAAATAAACTCTGAAGAGAATTATAGGGCAATAGCTTAGCAAGGAAGTCATCTAGTTAGAACTTAGAATGAACAAATGGGTAAAAAGTCTTCACACAACAAGTCGTAAATAAAGTGATAATCCTCCTTAATGTTTTTGGTGTGCTCAGGGAATATTGGAATGTTAGTAATGAAGATAGCAACTTGATTGTTGAAGGACATAGACACTGGACGAGGAACATAAATGCAAAAATCATGAAGAAAAGTGTGAATCAGAGCATCATAGAGGTGGTATGAGCCATGGCTTGATACTCCATCTCAACGCTAGAACAGGACAACATTTTAGTTCTTGCTTTGTCAAGTGACAAGATTATTACTAACAAAGGTATAATAGCCAGAAGCAAAAATCATTTCAAGTGATTTTTAATCCAATTAGCATTACTAAGCCCTGTTATCTAAGAAGCATGGACACTTCAAAAAAAGTGTCGTATCCATATCCAATATGTATCCGATACACATACTTCTCGAACACCCTAAGATACATGTCGGACACACCACATGGTGTGTTCTATTATTTTATCATTTTTCCTTCAAATGTATTATTAAGACAAATCTAAATTTTAGTTGAAACTCCTAAAATTATAAAATCTTATAACTTATATTTATTATGGTTTGTATATTGAATTATATATTAAATTAGTCTTATTAATGATTTACATCAAGATATGATTTTTGATAGAACACAGTGGCGCCGTGTGATCCATGTAGCCAACCCCTAGTGGGATAAGACTTATGTTGTTGTTGTTGTTGTTGTTGTTGTTGTTGTTGTTGTAGTCTTGTTGTGGATTATTCAAATATATAGCTAATAAAATTATACAACAACAACATAAGTCTTATCCAACTAGGTGGGGTCGGACTACATAGATCACACGACGCCACTGTGTTCTATCAAAAACCATGTCTGGATGTAAATCATTTATAATAAGGTCTCTTTGATAACTTCTCCAAGTATTCTTTTAAGTCTTCCTCTACTTCTTCTTATTGGACTAAAAATCATTTGATCAACTCTCCCCACTGGAGCTTCTAGCGGTGGTCTTTGCACATGACCAAACCACCTTAACCAGGTTTCTATCATTTTTTCCTCAATAGGTGCAACCCCAACTTTCTCCCTAATACAATCATCCGAGTCTTATCTTTTCTTGTTTGCCCACTCATCCATCTCAACATTCTCAACTCTACTACACCAATTTTTTGCTCTTGTTGTCCCTTCAGTGCCCAACACTCGCTTTCATAGAGTATAGCTGGTCTTATAGCAGTTCAGTAAAACTTTCCTTTAAGTTTATTGGGTACCTTGCGGTCACAAATGACTCCCGATGCATTTCTCCATTTTAACCACCCAACTCGTATCCTATGTACGACATCCCCATCAATTTCTCTGTCACTTTATAAAATCGATCCAAGATATCGAAATCTTGACACTTTTGGTATGCTGTGCTTTCCAATTTTTACCTCCAAATTATTACTAGCTCGTCTCTTGTTAAACTTACATTCCATATACTCTGTTTTGCTCCTACTTAACGGAAACCATTTGATTCTAAGGTTTCTCTCCACACCTCAAGTTTAGTATTAACTTCCTCTCTCGACTCCTTTACTAAAACTATATCATCTGCAAAAAGCATACATTTAGACACTGCCTCTTGGATATGTCTAGTAAGTACGTCCAAAACTAAAGTGAAAAGGTATGGGCTTAAGGATGACCCTTGATGCAACCCTATCTTTATAGGAAAATCTTCAGTCATACCTCCAGGAGTTCTAACACTTGTTGTTACTCCCTCATACATATCTTTTATAGCACAAATATAAGCTATACGAACACCTTGCTTTTCCAATGCCTTCCATAAAACTTCTCGTGGCACCCAATCATAAGCCTTTTCTAAATCAATGAAAACCATGTGCAAGTCTGTCTCTCTACTCCGGTACCTTTCCATCAAACCTCGCAAAAGGTATATAGCCTCCGTTGTTGATCTTCCTGGCATAAATCCAAATTGGTTCTCTCATATATGAGTCTCTTGTCTTAATCTGTACTCAATCACTCTTTCCCAAAATTTTTCAATGTGACTCATGAGTTTGATCCCTCGGTAATTTCCACAGTTCTTAATATCTCCTTTATTCTTGTAGATAGGTATCAGAGTGCTCTTCCTCCATTCGTCTGGCATTTTCTTGGACCTTATTCCTACCATGTCCGTATCCTATTTTTTAGTATTGTTGTATCCGTGTTCATACCCGTATCGCATCCGTATCCGTATCCGTATCCGTATCCGTATCCATACTTCTTAGCCTATTATAGAAAGGAAAGAGGACAAGCAATAGAGTAAACCACCACCTAGAGCAAATTTCAAGTAACGCAAGATGCAACGAACTGCTTCAAAGTGTGGATAATGAGAAGCATGCATGAACTGGCTAACCACTCCAAAAACATAAATAATAGGGTGAGCAGCAAAAAGATAAATTAATTTCCTAACCAACTGTTGACATCAAGTGGCATCTAAGAAAGCAGCATCAATTTCAACATCAAGCTTAATTAAAGAGAGGGGAAAAAAATCAGATTTGAACAAGTTCATAAAAAAAAAAAAATAGTCCTTAAATTTGATAACCAAATCTATACCAGAAATTGGTGACAAAAAAAAAGGCCAACAACTATCCATAAGGCTTCAAAAGTGCTCGAAGAGTTTGATGGATGAAATTGAAGGTCAAATGGACATCTCACGATCCTCATGCACCACCGCTGATGGCAGCGGGTGAACTCCGGTGCTATCAAGAATACCAACATGTGGCTACCTAGCTGATTGGAGTTTGACCAGCGATAGACAGCGAGTTGATCAGTGGTGGCGGTTTGTGAATTGACACTCCAAAGGTACTATTATGAGGTGGGCAGATACAGGTGTTTAGGCTTTGATGCCAAGTTGAAAATAAAATAAAAGTTTAAGATATTTAAGAGAGAATTGTGAGGAAGATTAATGGGTGTTCTTAGAATTCAACTAGCCCCTTAACCACTCATCTTATTTATAAATAGTCAGCTAGTGTTAGCTACCACTGTGCGAATACAAAAATGTCCCTAATATTTTAACATTAACTATCAGGGTATTAGTGTAACTTTGACCAATATACCCTCCACATTTTTTCCCTTGTTCCACATGGTAATAGATTTGCACATGCATTGGATGTGCTACCCTTCTAGTATATACTCGAAAAAGCAATTACCTGTTCCTTTTATGTTATAAATATATTTATCATTTAGTCCTTTTTATATTCATCTAAGCAATGCACAAGCATCCCCCAACTATCAAAAAGTGTCCTCTAAATAATAATAATAATAATAGGATATTTAGAAAAGTGCTCGAGATATGTTAGTGTGCGAAGAGTGTTGGTGTCCAACACAGACATGACATACTCTATGCTTGTATGTCCTTTTGTTCTCTCTACCACAAACATGACATGGATACAACATAGTACAATAAGTCTCCGTACTGCTTAGACTACCCTCTATGTTTGTGTGTCCTTTGGTTCTTTCTTTCTCCATCTGAAGAGCTTTGCATTTACTCTACTTCAACAATATTGTGTCCAATGTCCTAGCAAAGATCTCACTCTCTCTGTTAAATTATAAGTCGTCCTTTAGATGCTAAAATAATATTTTTCTCAGTGAATTCATCTTTGGCCCCTTATTCATATTACCTTACAAGGATCCAAAAAAATCTCCTCTTTTCTAACTTACGAAGTTGTTTCAAATCTCATAGGTATCAAAGTGTCATTTTGAAACAGATGAAGAAAGAGAGAGAGAGAGAGAGAGAATTGGAGTAGAACGCTGAAGAGTGGTCTAATTTCAGACAAGTTGTGTTCCATTTCAGACATATGGAAGCACCTTTGCAGACTTAGAGAGTACATTTTTGGGGATTTTGTATAGTTGGCAAGGGAGGGCAAAGAGCCAGATACAGTCCAGTTTTGCATTTTATTGAACATGTGAATGTCAATTGATTGGGTTTTTTGTCTGGCCTCCATTCTTTTTGTACTGAGGTGGCATCCCCTTGATGCCTTTTAATAAAGGTCTTTCTTATTTATCAAAAAGTAATAATAATAATATAGTAGACTGCACAGAAGACAACCTATTACAGCAAAATACTAACTTCTGCTTAAAATAATATCAGCACGTAATGGATAAGCACATATGTAATTTTATACATGTGTCTATGCTATATATATATATCAAAAACTCCCTTTACCATTTCTGCAAATTTATATGTGAGAAAAAACTACATTTCATCAAGTCATTAAATGAACCAATGATCATGCTAAACTCAATCTTACGTCTTTATGTTAACTGAAATTTCAATACTCTTAAAGACAAGTTAGAAGAGAACCATTTTTCCAGCAATCACAACTTGACAAGAAATTAGAATTTTCAATGGCTGTTCCATATGTTCTCCTCCAGTCACTCCTTAATCCAAGCCAGGATTCCTCCACCAGATTAACCAAAAAGCTGCTAAGCACAAACAAAACTGTGGAAAACTAGGAAGTTAGCAACATTGTCTCAGTACAGTCCACCACCTATCATCCACCTCCAAGCTGTTTTTTAGATTTGCTCCATGAAGGTGTTCCATCGGTAGCATACTTCTCAATTGAACTAATGCTTGTAGGTAGGAACTATTCTCAATTGAACTAATGCTTGTGGGTAGGAACTAAGTGGTGTACCTAATAAGAACATATGACCTAAATGACTTCACTTTGCTATTCAAGAACAAAAAAACTGAGGATAATCTAAACCATCCATGATCTAGAATTAAGCAAATGCTAGTTTCTTTGTTATTGTTCTCATGCCTGGCACCTCCCATATCCATATTTTTGGTGCTCACAATAACTTCATTAACTTGAAAGTAAATGTTAGATAAAGAGACAGGAATGAAAGGGGGGGATATAGCCAAACACAGACCTGTACATAAGCCTTTCTATAAAATCCTCTTCCTTCATCCTTAGAAGCGATTGCCGAGTTTCTTCTCCAAGTGCTGACCAAAAATCCACCAATGTATCGACAGAAAGCCTGGCAGTGTGCAGAGCACATGTTTCCCTTGTTCCATATCCTCGGCCGTAGCCCACCCCTCCTTGACTGATCCAACCTCGACCTCCTCCACCACAGGCATCAGGATAAAGCAATTCTCGCTCCCGTTCCCTTGCCCGTGCACTCTCAAATACCTAATTTAAATGGACAGTAAGCTATGAGAAAATGAAAACGAACAAAAAGAAAGGAAGAAAAATAACCATGAAACTATAATGTGACGTATAACTTACATTTTGGAGTCCCTTTAAGGACTTAGAATACAGGTAGCAGTCCAAAAGCGTCAGTGTCCCATCTCTAGTTGTGGTCAAACCTCCCCAAGGATGAACTGATGGATCTTGAACTTCATCTGGGCAAGCTGTAGTCATACCCAAATCACCATCATTTTTATTTTTCAATGCTCCTTGCCTGTTGTAAAGAAGGTGCCTACCTGCTCCATCATGCTGCAAAGACTTTCCATACATGACAATCTGCAAAAAACCTTCAAGCAGTAACCCATTGCATCTAGAGCAGTACATATTCTTACGTGCTTGCTCAAAAAGAGTCTGTTTGTCAATCCTCAGGAGCTCCTGCCGTTCTTGCGCTGACAGGTCGCTCCAAAACTACATGACAAGTAAATAGAACATTGTCAATTGATAACCATGCGTTACGTGCTAAAACAAAATAGAATAAAAATAAAACACATTCACTGCCAACCCACATCACAAATTATTATTATTATTTCAATAGCCTAATAGTTTTGTCCTTTAATCATTATTGCAGGCCTAAAATCACAGAGAAAAGTAGAATTTTCTGGCTATAAAATATAGAAAATAATTAGGACATACTTTAAAAAAAAGAAATACTTTCCCTTCGTAGCCTTTAAAGAGACGCGTGGCCAAAAAAGTACAAGAGAAGAGAAGTCCATGTTCACAAAAAACGTCATATACTGCAATTCCAAATTTAAAGTAGGATGCTGCGTTCTTGACAACACGAGTGGTATAAAAACATACTTTTTGCTTGAGAACATCTTTGCAAAATGGCACATTACATATCATCCCCAATTAATGGTTCAAAGAAATATCTCTGCAGAATGGCACTCCATATCTGCCATCCATCCCATTTAACTGTGCAAAGCCACATCTTTGCAAATGTCACATGATTCCCAATTAATAGTTCAAAGCCAATTTATAATTTACATTTAAGATTGTAAGTCCTCCATGTTGTAAAATATAAGTAAGCCGCAAGTTTTCATATACTGGACAAAAATTTGAACTGTAAAGAGAGCATAGTGAATGAAACACTGATCAAACCAGAATCATACTACCAGTTAATATCCCCACTACATCATGAACTAAAATCCTGAAAAGAACACCATAACTTCCTATTATCTACAATAAGATCAAAATTAAACTAAAAAAATATATATTCAATAAAAATTCACTGAAACCAATACAACATAATGATCTACTGCAATTCCAATCCATCCAAACAATTAAAGTAACAAACATACACCAACATACAAACAATCTAGTACCTTCTGGAGCTGATTGTAGCTAACATCGTTGCGATTCTTTGACCAGAATCCACTGGCGGAAACTAATCCGTTCGAATAGGATAATGAGTACGACGACGGCGTACCAGCACTTGATTGAAGATCATTTCTCTGCGTTAATCCTGGCATCTTCAAACTCACATCAATTCATTCAACAATCTTGCCATGACCTCCCAATTTTACCGTCCGATGCAGATCAAAAAACCGACATTTCTACAAAATTCGCATACACTCCGCACACAAATGCATGATTTCTATAATCCTCTATGGATCCAACGCTATATAGATCGAAAACCTGGAGATTTTGGGATCGAAGGAGATTGATGCGTTCGTCAGTCCGATGGCTTTATCGACCAAGACCTTGAGATGAATTTGATTTCCAACAACCGAAGAAAATCGAGAATTTAGATACAGAGGCGACGTTGGGGTTTTCGGTGATGAGATTTGGTGTTATACATATGTTTTAGAGAGAGAGGGAGGAGAAGAGGAGAAAGAAACTAGAGAGAGAGAGAGGAGATTTTGAGCCTCTGAGAGAGCAAAAGCCATCCCCAAGAGCAGGCGCACGGTTAAAAGACACGTGCTACCGTTACATTACCATTTACAGAGATTTCTTGTGTCCATTTATTTCTAATATCCTCTCACATAATTTATAATAAGGTTAATTTGGACCAAAACTACATTCCTCCATCTAATTTAAAACTTTATAAAAAATTTTTAACTTAAATTTGATTATAAAACTATCAAAATTTATAAAATATAGCTAAATTTGTGTAATATCTACCGCATAGATTTATATGTGATCATCCTTCGTGTATAAACGTTGTTTAAAAAAATAAAAATAAATTAAGTTTTTTAAAAAAATAAATAATATTTTATTTTAACATAAAATAGGTAGAAATGTATTTTTGCCAATCTATTAATGTGAATATCTCAAATAATCTTAACTCATGAGGTACAAATGTAGTTAAGAGTGAGTTTATTTTACACTCTACAAATAATATCTTGCACCTACTTTATTTTTTTTTTATTAAATGAAAATTACAAACTATATTTTTGTGGCTAATTATTCATATGTATAATTTAAAATGACATCATTACCCTTTATAAAAAAATATTTATAAATTTAAACTTTCACTCTTAGGCCTCTAAAAGAATAAAAAATATTTTTAAATATTAAAATAAATTTATTTATATTTATTTCTTTCATTTTTTTTTTTTGGTTTACAAATTTTTGTCATTTTAACTTTCGCCATCATCTTTAAGTCATTTAGCAAGGTCCTATGCGATTTTTCGATTCTCATTATCTAATAATATAATTTAAAAATGTAAGAAAAATGTAAGTATGATAAATGTTAAAATAAATAAATTATAAAAGATTTATAAAAAAAAGAATACATATCAAGATGGCAAAGAAAATGACAAAATTTTATAAATAAATTAGAATGAAATAATTTGTTTTCTTATTTGATTAAACTATAAAATAAATTAAAATTTATTTTTGTATGATTGCTAAAAAGATAAAAAAAAATAACATTTATTTAGTCTTTCAAAATATTATTTTTATATAAAACCTGCAAACAAGAAAATAAGACAACTTTTAAATTTAAATTTCTGGTTATCCTTTATTCCTACTAACTTTTCTTACCAATCCTAAATTCAAAATAGAATCATTAAAAATAAAACTACCATTCACATATTGAAAAAAATAAAACTACCAAAAATGTCTAACTAGAAAAATCAATGAAACAAAAAATAATTTTAAGTACACAGACAAATTTATCAAACAAATCATAAGTATCTTTTTTTTAAAACTCAATTTAATTTTCTATAATAACAAATATTTTTTTTAAAAAACAAATCTAGGGTTGGAAATTTCTATCACAATAAGGTAATTCATATGTGAGTGATGTTTTTCAAAAACTTTTTAGATTGTAATTACCTATTCATTTATTAAAATATCTAAGAAAATTTATTAAATTACTTTCTTTATATAATTTTTAAGAATAAATTTTAATATAAAATACATGTATCTATAATGTTATAATTATGTTTTCGAATAAGTTTTTATATAGTGGCTTTTATGACATTATAAATATTTAAAACATAAGTGAAAAAAATATGGGCAATTGTGTAATTTTAATTATTAAAAAAGTAGAGCGTAGTGCAAATAGGTTCACTCTATAATTTTTTTCACATTTTGAAAAAAGTATTTTAATCCAAAAATAAAAAATAAATATTGAATGATTTAGAAACATTTTAGTTAAACGGTTTTAAAAAATTATTTCTAGGGTATTCTTTGAATATGAAAATCGGAAAGTTTGAAAATAAAACTATAATTTAGCTGAAAATGTTAGAAATATAGAAAAAAAATTCAAAAGTCGAGAAAGAAGTCACATAATGAAATAGTACTCTTTATTACCAAAAATAAAATAAAATAAAATGACAAATAAAATATTTTAATTATTTTTTGAAATATGTATTTAAATATTTTCGTAAAAATAATTGGGTTTATGAGTCATAATATCCATATAAAATCAAAAATTTACCTTCTTAAGTTTTTTTTTTTTTTTTTTGGTGTATGAAAGAGAGAAATTTGACTTTTAAACTTCTATTTGCACATAAGTCAAAAAGAATTAAATATATAATTTATTTCCCAAAAACATCTTAATTAATATAAGGTTTCGTTTGGAAATTAGTAGCTAGTTATTAGGTACTTAACTTTTTAGTATTTCAAAAATGACTAAAATACCCTTTGACATTTTTTTAGGCTATCAAGGCTAAATATGTTAAATTAACAAAAAAATAAAAAATTAATTATCGAAAAGTTAAAAGAGTAAAAATTTAGCTTTTTTTTTTTCCAAACAAACAAAAAAAAGGTGAGCTTTTTAGCTAAAAAAAAATTTAACTTTTTTGTTTCTCAAATTTAACCTAAATAAATGACAATTTTTACTTTAAATTTATTTATTAATATTCTTTTTAATGATAAAAATAGCGAAATTCAATAAATCTCTTATTCTTGTTTGTCATATTATAGTCACCATTTTGTCATCATGTATCCGAATTAACCACATGATGTTGTCATTTTGTTAATACATGACATGCATGGCACATAAAAGTCAGCTTTTTGGTCCCGCACCCCAATTCCCTCATCTGGAAATAATTTTTTTAACCTTTTTATGAATGTAAATAATATATTTAAAATTGATCAAAGCACAATAATTAAATAAATAAATTTTATTTAAAAAGGTCAAAAAGCAAATTAAGAAAAAATCGACTTCTATAGTTATTGCCAAACATAGTCTAGGGCCACATTTGATTAGTGACTATATGAGAGGAATAATTAATATTGTAACATAATGTATTACTTTTTTAGTTTAAGAATATATAATTAGATAAAAGATGGATTTGAACTGAGTAATTTTGAATTTTAAAATTTTAAACGAAAATAAATTTAGAAATTGAATACCATAACAGTGGCCCCAAAAAAAAAAAAATTGTGATAGACAAGAACCCCTCATCACATAATCAAACACAACTTAAGGTTTGGTTTGAGTACGGAAAATGTGATTTTTTTATTTTTATTTATTTTATATGATTCTTTTCCACAAAATTTAATTTTATTTAGAAACTTTAATTTTTAAACCTGTTAATCGCATTCGTAAAAAGTAAATAAATAAATAAATTCCCATTCATTTAAGCGAAAAATACCTTTTCTTTTTATTAAAAAAAAAAAAAAAAACAAGAAGGTTAGTTTTTTTTATCCAAATAGAAATAAATTTTTTACCTATTAAAACACTTAAAAAGTTTTTTTTTTTTTTTTTTTGGTAAAAAGTCAAATTTTGATGAAAAGTTATATAAGATGAAAAAGTTAAAAAAGTAAATAAATTACTTTTTATAAGAAAAAAGCAGCCCAATTTGTGAAATGATCTTCCTTGTTCTTTAAGAATTTTCAAAATTGACTGTTATATCTGGTAAGATCTATACAAGTTTTTTTTTTTTTTTCTCAAAAAAAAAAGGAAAATAGGTGGAAGAAAGAAATACAAGCGGAGGAGAAAGGTGTTGGTTTTTATTTATTTATTTGTTAGCCATTTTTTCCCCAATTTTTTGGTCCAAAATAGTTTGTTGGACTTGTAAGTTTGGCAAGCAAAAGGACAAATGAATTTAGAATATTTTAAGTTAAAAATTAAACAATTAGATTATATTATCTATATAATAAAATACAATACATTTTAAAAACATCTCTCTCACAAATTAAAATTTAAAAGTTGAAGTTAAACTTTTTTCAACAAGTAGCTGAGATCTTTTACAAATTTCGATCTAATTTTTGGGTCACTTTACATTCAATAGACTATTGAGTTGAATTTAATGATGATATTTGAAGTATTGCATTAAAAAGGTAAAAATTTTAAATTTTTGAAAAAAAACTTATTTTAGATTTTTGAAAAGAAAAATATACTAATATATTTCAATTTTAAATGTATACGTATTTAATTTTAATTAAAGAGTACCGTAAGCATGAATTACTTATTAATACAAAGTAGAAATTACTGTGAATTAAATTGTCCTTTTATGGCATACACATGGTAGGTCGGTACATATATAGATGTGTTGGTAACATGGCAGGTATGATTTCATTTTTTTAATAACAAAAATATAAAAATATTAACATATATATATATATATATATTATTTGCAGGGACACATCTATTTATGGAGAGTGAAAATTTGTGATATAACTCAATTCTTATCGCTTGAATCCTTTATTAGGTGACGTTTGGCACATAAAAAATTAATTAATTTTTATTTACTTTCTTTAATTATTATCAACTTCCTCTATCTT
This sequence comes from Vitellaria paradoxa, assembly GCA_019916065.1. Lineage (NCBI taxonomy): Eukaryota > Viridiplantae > Streptophyta > Magnoliopsida > Ericales > Sapotaceae > Vitellaria > Vitellaria paradoxa. Next base: position 43,561,439 of record CM034235.1, on the reverse strand, counting down.
TCTCTAATTTTTATAAATTTTTATTAAATATCTAATTAATCACTAAAATCTCACATGTCAGTTTCATACATAAATAAAATTTAATTTTTTTTATTTTTTTAAGTGCCCAAATGGCCTTATAATTAGGGGTGAACATGAATTAAGCTGAGCTGGGTTCAGGCCGGCCTCATTCTGGTTGAGTCTTTGAGCACCGGGCCCAAGCCTGGCTTGACCCGATACCGAGTTAAAAATTGTGAACCAAACCCGTCCATAACTGAAAAATAAAAACCCAAGCCCATCTATTGGACCAAAAGATAAAACATTAAAAAGATAAAAATGATACAAAACTAGCCAATAATCTATTCATTGTATAAAATAGGCACAAAACAACTAAACTAAGAATAACAAAAAACATATAAGAATGACAGGTCATAAATTCACCCAAAAAAAAAGAAATAAATAAATAAATAAATATTAGTTTTTTACTAATTCTTATTTTTTTTTCTTGTCATGTTCTAAAATTAATGACCTACACATAATTTACCGGAGAGTTATAACGCTGACTTACCAACGAGATTAGAGGGTTTCGAGAAGAGAGCATAAGACTAAGAAAACAGAAGATAGAAGAGCGAAAGTCGACGAAGAAGAGAGACAAAAAAGAGAGTGAGAGTGAGAGATACTACGTCTTTATTACAAATTGAGAAGATAGGAAAAATGGCTGAGTGTTTGGGCTAGGGTTTGTGAGAGAAGAGAGGAACAACAGGGCGAAGATTTGTGTGTTGGGAGGGTTGTGGGATTTTCAACTGACTCACTTATTAACTTCGGGCTAGACTGCGATACGTGAACCCAAACACAGCCTAAAAATGGATTGGACCTAAAAAATTGGCCTAACCTAGCCCTATATGTTAAATCCTAAACCCAAACCTTACAAATATTGGATTGGGTTGGATGGGTTCTTCAGGCCGGCGGGCCAGTGTCTATCCCTACTTATAATTTGTATACCTTTTTACTAAATATAATGTCTTGGGGCCCATCATTGCTTTTTTTTTCTAATAAAATATTTTTATGTTCTTTGTTTATTTTTATTTTCAATAGTTTCTAATTTTAAAATTTTTTTTTAATTTTAACACTTTTACAAGATGACCACAAGAACCACCATCATTAGAATTAAAGGCTCCGTTTGGAGCAAAACAAAACAAAATAAAATCTTACAAATTTCTACAAACACGAATTAGGAGATAACAAAATTTAAAATCTTCACTCATTGCACGAATTACGAGACATTTACTTTTACAATTTTATTTTATTTTATACACTTTTATACAACTCCAAATACACCCAAAGTATCATGTGAATATATAAAGTGATAACTTGGCTCAAAAGGTGTTTGAAAAATCAATTGAATTAAATTCATAGTAAAAAATTTATAAGACTTATTAAAAAAACATTCATAAGATCAAGATTATTAAATTATAGATAATATATATGTTTAAGTTATAATTATATAATATATATATATGCATGATGAGAGTGTGTTCGAGTATTTGGTTTGAAGTATAACCAAATTGAGAGAGAAACCGAGATCTGTAGGTAAGTCAAACCTTAACCATTGTTATATTAACTTCACCATAATGAAATTAGATCAGTCCTAAACACAACAATATGGTCGTTTTAGTGTAAGGATCAATGGTTTGGGCGTATGGGACTTACGAAGTTTTCCGGGTGTTAACCGACGAGTTACCAGTTTAGTCCATCTTCATTGTTCACTCAATGTTGTGGTTTAATGCTATCTATTTGCATATATGGTGTGTAGATGACGCTAAGATGTTGTTAGTATGTTTTATTTTGAGTTTTGAATACATTATGGAGAAGAAAGTGCAAGTTATATGCATGTGTATATGTATGTATATGTCCGTGGGAGAAGAAAGTACATGTAAGCTTATAACTTGATCTTTACTCAATGAAATCTTAAATTGATTGTTTCATTTGATTCTTATAAGTCTTATTAGGTTATTTGCAACGAGAAAATCCAAGGTTTTAGCTTCGAATTGAACTAATTTGAGAGCCAAAGTAGCTAATAGTAAAGAACCAAAATAGAGTCTCAGAAGTCCTTCACCCGGGTGCACGGCCCTACCACTTCGAGTGCATGCCCACGACTAGGTACATGGGCCTGAGCCCTCGTGTGCACACCCCCTGGCTAGAATCCCTAGTTGCCCATTTTTGTTTTATAGAATGCCTTTTGTCCTAAATTTTGGATGCAAATGATTTAAAAGAGATTTTTTTTTTATAAAATCTAGGGATGTTTTAACCTATAAATGAGAATTTTGTGATTTGAGTATTTGGTAAATGATTATATTAAAAGGAAAGTCATTTTGTTATAATGTTTAAGGAATGATGATATAAACTTGCTAGATGAGTTGTTAAAAAGTTTTATTTGTGACATTGTGCTTTACTATTAGAGAATTGTTGTGATGATAAGATGATGATGATGAATAAGAGATGCTAAAGAAAGTGGAAATAGAAAATGTGATGTTGTAATTGCAAATTTAGTTTATGTGCCTCTTTTTCTTATCCACGCACTGCATTAATAATTTTATACTTAAAATAAATTAAATAGAAAGAAAATGTTTTTATAAAGCCTATAATACTAATGTTTAAAATCATGGAGATGAATATTTTAGATGAAATGTTTAGACTTTTGAAATGATTAATAATTTAAGTAGATAGAATTTACAAAAGAAATGATTGAAGGTTTTCAAAGAAAAAATAATAAGATGATACTAAGTGAAAATATGATGTGGGTTGAGATTACGATAACCTCTTATTGACCACCTCATAAATGTGCAGTTGAATAAAACCCCAAGTATAAGGGCGTGCAGTGTAGTTTTACCTAGTAAGTTTAGAATTATATCCACGGGAAACTTTGAGATTGAACACTAAGATTTTTTTAAGTTTTTCTATCTATAGGTTTCTTTTTAAAAACAAGAAAAGAAATTTGATTTTGGATTTTGAAAAGTATTGATTAACTAACTAATAACTAAATAAAGTAAATTGCAAAAACTAAAATAAAGTAAAATTCAAGAACTTAAATTACTTCTATTCTATTTAATAGAAAAGAAAGATTCAAAATTAAATTAAACTAAAGCAATGAAAGTAATAAAACTACGCATTCAAGATAATTAAAGATCTTGATCTAACCTTTAAATCCAGGTGAATCTATTATTTCATAGCTCAACGTGTTTTCACTACTCAATTCATGTTTCATGTAAGAATAAATATAAACTGAAATATGTTTTCGTGAAACCTTTTTAAAAATCCAAGGCACGATTTTAAAATCTCGTTAAGGATTGAAAAATTGGAAAATATTCTAAGTTATTAATCCTTGGTTTCAGATTTAACCTACTCGATTCAAACTTTTTATGAAATTAAAATCGAAAACTCTTTTTTAGGGATTTCAGAGAGTCTAAACAAGACTCTTCATTTTCGAAAGAATTTGGAGGGGAATAAATTAAAAATCTAAACAAAGTAAATCAATGAATGAATATTTTCACATTACATGTATCAATTTAAGCACATTGAAATATTTATAATGATTCACCTTTCATTATTATGGTTAGATTAAGATAGTAACTTTAGCCTAGCATGGTTTTCATAATAAATAGCAAGCAAGAAGATAATACGAAAGTAAATAAATTTCATTAAATAAAACAAAACATGTACCGTTCTTCACAATAAATTAAACCTGAATCCGAAAGAAGGCAATCTAAAAACTCTCCAAAAACTAAACTAAAAACTCTATAAACTAATCTATTTTAATGAAAAACTAAATCTGAAAATTACGGAGAAAAGCGTCCCCATGGTAGTTGAGAACTATATATATATATCCTAAACCAAATTCCTAAAACCTAAAATTCTGTTAATGCTAGCCGTCGGTGTTTGAACCACCAGACTGGGTGTTTGAGTAGCAGAGAAGTTCAAGTCCAAATTCGGTCTTTGTTCCTTTTTCTTCAGCTGTCTCTTTGTTGTCGTCCAGATCAAATATCGAAGTGTCCGGATAGTAGGGGCCTTTTCTTCATCATCTTCACAATCGCTAATTTTAATAATTTTGGTTTCTTTCCTGTATTTTGAAAACAAAACACCATAAATAATAAAAAATAACTAAAAACTTTAAAATTAATTAAATAAATAATTGATTTGTTCCTTTTTCTCCAGCTGTCTCTTTGCTGTCATCCGGATCAAACATCGAAGTGTCCAAACAGTAGGGGTTTTTCTTCATTATCTTCACCATCGCTAATTTTAATAATTTCGGTTTCTTTCCTGTATTTTGAAAACAAAATACCATAAATAATAAAAAAAATAACTAAAAACATTAAAATTAATTAAATAAATGATTGATTTATGCTCTAAATTATGGTTTGTAATGTTCAAGTGTAATCACTTATAATTAGAAAATATTTGATTTTAGGAGTTAGGTCCATTGTCTTTTACACTTTGATGCACATGATTTGATTAACTTGTTTTAAATGATATGGGATATGCGCGTGAAAAGTTATAACTTTATTGGTACGGTAAGAGGTATTTATAAGACTGTAAGAACCAGATGTGCTCATCTTCTGTTCTTTAGTATGATTGATAATTTTTTTTTTTTTTTGGTAATTATGATTGATAAAATTAGTTTGCTTGATAGAAATTTGTATGTTGAAAATTATAAGTTGGTTAATGAGATAGATCCATGACATGAGTTTAGTTGCTAGATAAAATAAATGAGATTAGTTCTAATTCAAACAAAATTTAAAAGATTAAATGAACTTACTTGACATGTGAAATGGAAGTTGCAAGTAATATTAAGAAATTGGTTTAGCTTACTATTTTATGATAAAGGTGAAAATCTGGTGTGCTACGGAATGACATTCTATGTGTGGTTAGTATCCAATGGGTTGGGTGAATAAATTGGACAACTTGAGTTACGAGTAATTGGATATGATGAAAATTGACATGTTAATTGAGTAAGTGGCTTAGTAAATGATATAAAGGAATAATAAGAAAAATGGTATTGGAAAACTTGGCAGAGTTTTTGGGAATACATATGTGTGTATGTGAAAAAGATAAATGTAATGATTTTTAACAGTGGGAATACTAACTGGATGAGAAATGGAGACTCTATTGACATGATATGAGACTGCCTAAGTATGATAGAATATGAAAATAATGGTTGAATAATGACTGGGCTCTTAAAAAGAGTAATAGTACATGTGTTAAGGGATATGAAGTTGTGTAACGGTTATGTGCATGGTTGATGTGTTATGTGACATCTTGAATTTTCATTATTTTTAAATACATTATTAATTTAATTTTTATTTTATACCTATAAATTTTAATTGTGTTAATTTTGTATTATTTAAAAAAATAATATTTAGTTTTAATCTAAAATTAAGTAGCATGTTGACTAAGTTATTAATATAATAATTAAACTTAATTAAAGGTAGGAATTAAGGCACCACGTGGCTAGCATATATACTTATTAGGTGTGTAAGACTACCTAGTGTACTACGTTAGCTTTGCTGGGTGGTTGATATGTGTGTGTAAGTGTAAGGTTGAAGGGCCATGTGGCAAGCCAAAAAAAAAAAAAAATGAATGCATGGTTGAGGCGGTGAAGATTATCTTTGGTTGGGTGAACATATATATATTTGTATGTTCTTATTATATTAGCCACGTGAGAGAAGAAAAATAGTAAAGAGAAAGCAGAAGAAAATACTATGAGGAAGAGAGAAACTTAGGGATTTTGGCCTAACTGTATAGTAAGTTATTTTATTTTGTTAGTTTAAAATTAATTATATAGAAGATTAAATAAATTAAATATATTAAAAGTGTAATTGTTGTATTCTATTTATTAGATTTATATTATTAATTAACTTGGTTTATATTTTAACTGTTCAACGTCTGATTTATATATTTTATTTGAGTTAAAATTAGGACCTGGGAATAGCCAGTAGCAACCACCCCAATAATTTTATTTTCTCAAAATATTTGCTATCCACGTGGGTGTATTGAACTTAAAGATAAAATGTAATAAATGTGAATTAATAAATTTTATTTCGTTGGTATTAATTATTTGTGGTAAGACGTATTGATTGTTGTGAATTAATGTTGTCAATGGGAAATTAAGATTATTTATGGGAAGATAAATATGAGAATTAATATTTTTGTTTAAGAAATTATTTATAAAAAAAATTGATTATTTAACTTAGCAAAAAATTTGATTATTTGCAAATTTATAGTGAATTATAAATAGTTATGGAATACTAATTGTGAGTTGATAAATTGTTGTTACTGTGATATTAATTATTGGTGTTAATATGTAGAGTGTATTATTTATAAATTAATTGCATTGCATTAAATTGGGACTATTTATGGAACTATTAATATTATTTATGATGGTAAATTAATTCACAATTACAGAATTATAATATTTTATTTGAGAAATTATTTATGTTGATAAAAATAATATTAATTAGTTATGAATTAATTGTGTTGTGATAAAGTAGGAAATAGTTACGTAATAATGGATGCTGAGGAAATAAAATAATAATAATATGAATTATTTGTGAAGTAACTGTGTTGGTGGTAAAATTGTAATTAAGGTAAAAATTAATATTTTTATTTGTAAGAAATTATTTCTAAGAAATATTAATTGTTTATGAATTAATTGTGTTAACAATGGATTGTGATTATCTATGAAGTGATTAAAGTGAAAATGTAAATTTTTATAAAAGGAAATATTTGTGTTGAAAATAAAATATTGACTATTTTTATACTAATTATAAATTAATTACATGATGGTGAATGGAAGGACAAATGTGAGAGTTGATATTTTTATGTGATAAAATATGAATTACTTATGTTGATGAGTGATTTGAGATTTATTTATGGAATGATAATGTGTGGATTGATATTTTGGAAAATTAATTATAGTTATGATTTGGCGTGATGATATCTTAAATTGATAAAAAATAGAAAAAATAAAAATAATAATAGCAATAAGAAATAACATTGCATAGCATGGATTGTGTGCATTATATTTGTATTAAGGCCAAATAGGGCCAGGTCAGTTGAGACCAAAGATAAGATCAAATGGGGTCAGGCCAGATGGAGCTAAAAGAATATACTAATTAAAGTCATTGTCCATAATTGAATGTTCAACTTATAGATCAGATGGGGCCTACTGTGTACTGTATTAATATTTAAATTATTCATCATACATATATATCACAACATTACCAAATAGGGCATGTGGCAATCATGACGTGATGAGATATTTTTTTTTTTTTTACCATTGTCAGATATAGTACAATGATGTGATAGAGTTGATGATTGAAAAATAGTGGTAATTATGTGATGAGATATTTGTATCATTGCCAGATGGGGTATAATGTGATGCTAAGAGTTGATGAATGAAACGTGATATACATGAGGTGATGTGATATTATTATTATTACTGAATTTAATTCTTGATTATTTGTGAGACTATTGGTTATATAATTAATTGTGGATATATATGTTATGAGATGGTTAGTTAGGGTGAAATGTGACGATGAGTTCTAGTGCATATGTGATGAGAATGAAAAGTGACATTAAATTTTATATCAAAAATAAAAAGTGAATAATTTATTATCTTTTATTTTAAATATAACACACCCACTGAGTGTGTGACATTCATATCTAAATTTAAAATTTAGATCGAGTTAGACATGGCTGCATGTGTTGGAAGGGAACCTGAGTTATTTATTTCTCTATTTTAATCCTAGTCTTGTGTTGATTTCTGGAGTTTGTGGAAATAAGCTCAGAGTTACTATTTGTAAGATTTTATGTTAATGTGTACACACATAAAATATGATTAACAGTAATGGAGGATTTATGAGTGTTCGCCCTATTAAAAGATTAAATTTATATCCAAAAATAAGGGTGCGACATATTGTGATGTGTGTGTGTGTGATGAAATATGGTAGAAAATAGGAATGGTATAGAGAATACCCTTAAGTTAAAAATCCTTAAACCTACACAGGGTTCGATCTTGATACTAGTAAGTTAGTAGCCTACAACATAATGCTATGATGGGTGTATCTCAACCCTTGAGTCTAAGCTCATAAATAGGGTGACGTGAACATGGTTCATCATTTTCGTTGGGCATTGGCCTATAAAAATAACTGAAAGATAAAGGTGTGTGATGTTATTAAAAGGATAATGGAAGTGTATGATGTGTGTGCGCGTGCGTGTATATGTGTATATGGGTGCATTGCGACCCTTAGTCATAACCAAGGCGACGCAGGTGTGGTTCATCGTTGTGTGTGTGGGGGGGATGTTGGCGTAGGTGTGAATGATTATATGTGGATATAGGTTTAACACGTTTAAAATTATAATGATTGGTTCTAGTTGTTGAAGAAAATATGAGAACGTAATCTAGGAAACATGGTTAAGGGTTTTGGTTGTGGAAAATTGAATAACAAGTCTTTAGTAATACTATGGTCTAAAGAAACATGAAAATATGTTATTGGGAATTAGATATCCTAATGTGATTTAGAAAATTAATAAATGATTATGTTGATTTGGTAATTTATAAAAGCAGGAGAACTTTTTGATAACTTTATAAGAATTAATGTGGGAAATAGAGAAGAGATACTAATAACACAATGCCGTAATTTACCAGATAATGTGTTTGTTATTAAAACTTAAGATTTAGAGAATGAGATATAACATTTTATGATATTAATATGAACGATCAAGGGGGGATTTAATGGATACCAAATAATGAATACTCACATGATTATAAGATAATGTTAATAATAACATAGAGATATTACATGATAGTAATTGAATTGTTGTTATTATTTATTAGACAATGATATTTGATACTCCTGATAATGTGGCAAGGCGATGCTTGAGTTGTTACCAGTTGAAGCTTTTACCTGTTATATTATAGTCATCGACTAAGTCATTATATTGCTTGATGCTCTAGTTCATGAGTGAAATATATTATTGTTTGATATGTTTTTCGTAATGACACGTTAGAACATGAAATGACATGTTGTGAGTGAAATGCATTATTATATAGTACACTCATGTTAGTAGTATATTAGGACATGTATTGTATGCTTGTGTGTTAAAGTAAGTACACGTAGACTCTTGCTCAATCTCTTACAATTGTGGTTACAAGATTAAGACGGGTCTACCCGTGGAGAGTTGGATTTAGAGTTTTATATTGTCTTTCTATTTCATTTAAGATTAGTTAAGTTGTATTTGATGTCCTCGATAGAGTGGCAAGTTGTACATATTTCTTGAATTGGAATTGTAATGGGATGATTAAAATTCATATTGTATATTGGAGCATTATTGCCCGGCAAAGACCGTGATCTTGTTATTAATATTTTATTATGTTTATATTTTGGATGTCTGGTCTAAGATAGTTGTACAACTCTGATCAGGATTTTTAGTGGATGTTTATGTGTAATTATACGCCATTAGCACTCACTTTTTGGGTTACGGACTCGGGGTGTGGCATATTTACACCCATAATATGAATGTTCATAAATATAATTTGTTTTTTTTAACTCATATTTATCTACACTCATAATGATGGAGGAGTTTCAGTCCAAGAGAAGTTTATATTTGATTTGAAGGTTATTGAGATAACAAAAAGTCTTCATAATGGAGCTAACAACCTACCCATAGCATATCTGAACCATCAAAGCTTTTAGAGAACAATATTAGTAGACCTTGCACCATGTACGATGAATGCTTAAAGTCTCGAGCTACCTCGCATCTTGCCCGATAGATGCTTAAAGTTTCGACCATTAAAGTTTTAGTTCTCTTAGTCTTCTTGTTTCATTGTAATATTTAATCTTTTATATATGTTATTCTTCCAATTTAAAAGTAGACGAGTGATGAATTGAGAGGAAAAAGAAAGTATTTTTTTTGGCTTTATTGAATATTTTCTGAGTAATCTTTGTTTATGTTTTTTATTAAGTCTTAAAGGAGTTCAAGGTTGTCTTTCTGATAAGTCAGAAAGCTTGTTTTTCACTTGGTCATAGTATATCAAGGAGTCAAGTAACGTGTTTGTAGCATGGATTCGAGGAGTCAATCTATTACAAATAGAACTTTGTAATCAATTTTATGGTAAATATTTTTGAATAGTCTTCGAGACTGGACCTGAAATTTGAACTTACTATTTTAATAAGAGTTTTTCTATTATCAATCACTTATTTTCTTTGTAATTAAATCTTTTAGGGGGCATTTGGTTATTTTTTATTTTTTTATTTTATGTTTTTATTTTTTATTTTTTGTTTTGAACTTATTTACTATTTTATGTTTTTGAAAACAAATAAAATACTCAAAACATATTTGGTCACTTGTATTTTCAAAATTTGTTTTAAAAAATAAAAAATGAGTTTGTACATAAAATAAAAAACGGTAAAAAATCATTTTGAGCGTTGTTAACCCAAACTAAAGAAAATTTTAAAATAAGAAAATTAGAGTTTTTTATTTTTTTTATTTGAAAATTTACAAATATAAAATATATAAAATAAAAATAAAAAATAAAAAAATAAAACCAAATGATACCTTATCTTTGAACGAGTTATTTGAGAATTTGAAATCATTTGAGTCAAAACAAAAGCAGAACTAAAAGTAATTATTCTCTTTTTTGAATATCCTCTATTCGTGTGCACAACGGCAAGTACCAATAGGGGTTGATTGTTGGGAGAGAGGGAGAGGACCTTGTGAGTTGTGAAACTCCCTCCTTTTAATAGTACGAATTGCTGTCTAATTTTTTTCTTTAAAAAAAAAATATCAGTGCTTCATTATCAACATGAAAAAAGAAAATATGTTGTCTTTCCTCGTCGCAATATCAACTTGAAATATCTTACAGGTCATTATATATATATATATATATATTGCTCACTTCCAAAGAAAGTCTTACATAATTTTTTTATACCAAAATTTAATTTATATTTTTTATGTATTTACATTAAAAATTATAAAAATAATTACAAATATAAAAAATTATTAATGAATAAAATAAGCCGACTTATTTCATCTTTATGGATATATTTTTTTTTATTTTTAAACATTTTTATTAGAAATTGTGAATAACATTAAGGTAGCAAAAATAAAAAAAAATTGAATTTTAATGAAAAATATATAACAAAAAAATTGAAAGTAAGCCAACTTAGGTTGGCAACACAAAAAAATATCTTCAATTTTTTTGTTACTTCTTATCTTACAAATATTTTTTACTAAATTTTAATTTTTTATATTTAATAATTTTGAAGTATGATATTCACATTTCTAGAAAAATAATTAAATATTAAAAATTCGTACTGGTAAAAATATAAGTTTATTGGAAAAAAAATTTAAGTTTCTTCTTTTATGTGCTTGTATTTATCTATTTTAACCAAATTTATATATATATATATATATATAGAATTTTTTTTAAACACAATCTACGATCTAATATTTTAGCTCAAAAAATTAAAATACAGGTGAGGAATATAAACACAGTCAAAATACATAATCTAATATTTTAGATATTTTAGCTCAAAAAATTAAAATACAGGTGAGAAATATAACCACAGTCAAAATATATATATATGGTTATACGAATCAAATTCATCGTACCCGTAGTTTCGGAGAGTTTATAAAAGCCCGAACGCATTGGCTGAGAAAGTTCCCGGTGCTCAGATCAAGCCCCTCCCTTTCTATCTCTAACGCGGCCCTTTCTCTCTCTAGGAAACCCTCAATCGCCTCAACAATGGCTTCCAATCTCTTCACAAACTTCAAATATGCAGACAGCCTCACCGTCGTCGGAATCTCCGTGTGCACCGCCATAGTCTGCGAGGCCATATCCTGGATCCTAATCTACCGAACCGCTTCCTACAAATCCCTCAAGTCCTCCATTGACAAAGCCTCGAAGAAGCTCGAGACCATGAAGACTGACTCCAATCCATCGAAGCTCGCCGTCAAGAAGTCCAAGACCAAGAAGATCGACCGGGTCGAGACCAGCCTCAAGGAGTCCAGCCGCGATCTCTCCCTCTTCAAGTTCAAGTCCGGCGCCGTCGTTGCCGTCGTCCTCTTCGTCGTATTCGGCCTCTTGAACTCTCTCTTCGAAGGAAAGGCCGTCGCTAAGCTCCCTTTCGTTCCGATCAGAATTGTCCAGAAGATGAGCCACAGAGGGTTATCGGGCGACGATCTGACGGATTGTTCGATGGTGTTTTTGTACTTCTTGTGCTCGATTAGTATTCGCACCAATTTGCAGAAGTTCCTCGGGTTCTCGCCGCCTAGAGGGTCCGCTGGCGCCGGTCTTTTCCCGATGCCAGATCCGAAGACCAATTGACCTATTTTTGGTACTCTTTAGTTTTTTTTTCTTCTCTTGATACCAGTAAGGATCTGAATTGTTCTCAAAATTATTATCTTTTAGCTGTATGATTGTGGGGGCTTTCGAATTAGCAATTTGATCATTGATCTCCGCAGTTATGGAAAAATAATTTAATTTCTATTCTACGAGAACTATACATATATGTATCTACATCTTTGTAATTATGACGATACTTCTTTTTTGGTTGGTAATTTATGATTATACGGGTTTGAGTGATTGATCTAATTAATCAGCTCTACAGTTAGCCTTTGTTTGGGAGAATGGGAGGTGAGGAGAGGGAAGGGGACCTGAACGGGGCTGCATTAGGGGAGTTACTGTAATCACTACAGTAATTCAAAACAACCTTGTTTCGGTATTTTTCTCTTTAAAACGGTGTTGTTTTATTTAAATTTATTTAAATATAAATTAATATATTTAAATATATATTTTAATAAAAAATATTATATTTAAATATAAATTGATGTATTTAAATATAAAAATTTAAATAAAAAAATATCGTTTTGACTGAAAAAAACTACAAAATGACGTAATTTTAGGTTTACTATTGCGGTAGCAAAGCCTTAACTGCGGTCCCGAGTCCGGGGAGGGGAGGGGAGGGGAAGTAACAATTAAAGGATTCGGAGGCTTGCTGCCTCGGTTTCGTAATTTGCGATCAGCTGTTGCACCAAAATTTAATAACTTAAATATATTTAAAACTATAGATATATTTAAATAATTAATTTTTAATTTAACAATTTTATATCAATATCACGAAATTGACGTATAGACATAGCAACATGGGCCTCCTCTTTTCACAAGTAAGGGTATGTTTAGATTTGTATAAAATTATATAAAATTATAAAAGTTAATGTCTTGTATTTTGTGCAATAAGTAAAGAATTGGGTTCAAGGGGGCTGCAATGAAAAATTCACTGCGGGGGCTGCAGTGGAAAAATGAACGGCAGAGATTTCTTTACTCTTTAATTACATGTGATCTTTGACATTCCGTATTAATTGTATTCCAATCAGATTTTTTAAACTTTTATTTTTATTTTGAAAATAAATTTAATTAAAATAACTTAGAATCATTGGATTAAATACAAAGAAATCTTAACCGTTCATCTTTCCACTGTAGTCCCTGCAGTGGATTTTTCACTGTAACCCCTTTGAACCTGAGAGAATTTAAATTTTTCTTTTTCTGTCTCGTAATTCATATTTGTAGAGATTTGTAGAATTTTATATTATTTTATTGAATGCCAAACACACCTAAATGAGAGAAAGGGGAGCTAAATAGGATATAGATTAATTATTATTTTTTATTTAGAAAAGATGATAATTGTTTGGAAAAAATAGAAAGTGAAATGGAAATAAAATAAAAGATGTAATTAAAAATACTATTATGTCTTTTAATTATATTTATTTATGGTAGACGTTTGTGAAAATAATAAAAATATTAATAATAAAATCAAAAAATTATACTTTAAAATGTTTTTATATCAATTTCTTCTCAAATTAGAGATGAAAAAAATTGATTAATAGAGATAAATAAATCACTTTCTTTTACGACTTTTTCTTTTACTCACCTTCAACTGTGTCGGGATAAATATAAATTCTTTTACCTTCTTTTATTTATTTTTTTTCACTATTATTTATCGACTCTCAGAGAAGGACTTAACAAAACAATTAGGGATTTTGGAAGGCCAATAAATATTAAAAAAAAATTATTTTTTATCAAAAAATTTCTTTCTTTAATTAGATTTTGTTATGTGTTTTCATACTTTCTTTTGGGTAAAAATTGACCATTCAATGATCACCTCAATGTTGTTTTGATCATGCTATTTTTTAATTTTATGATTATTTTTTCGAGACCGGTAGTATTAGGCTTTTGGAAGATCAAATTGGGTCCGAAGAGTACTAATTGGTGTCCACCACTTTGATGAGAATCGAAATCATAGCGTGCGTTCGGCGGGTTTTGGCTTTGTTTGGATTCTCGTGGCTAACCACAACCCACGTTTGAACAATCAAGATAAAAAAAAAAAAAAAAAAAAAAAAAAAAAAAAAAATTCTTTTCTGTAATCGTAACGACTATCGGGTTTGCAAACACTCATAAACTGACGTGCCAAACAAAGCTTTAGAAAATTTTTTCTCTAATCTTAAAAATTGGGTTTGCAAACGCCGATGATGAACTCATGTGCCAAGTAAAGCCTTAGATGCATCATTCAAGGTTTATGCTTTGTTTGGTTATCAAAAAAAAAATCAACCTTTTTTTTCCTTTTTTTTGGTTTTATATAATTTTTTGACAAAATTTAATTTTTTTAAAAAATGTAACTTTTAAGCGTCTTAGTCGGATTCATGAAAAAGAAATTGAAAAATTTACTTTCGTTTGCATAAAAAGTAAAATAAAATTAATTTTTTATTACTTTTATTATAAATATATAATTTTTACATAAACAGACGCAAATTTTTTTATTTTGGTTTTACAATCGTAATGAACACACTTAAGAGGTACAACTTCTAGAAAAAAAATTAAATTTTGATAAAAAAAAGGGTGATATAAGACAAAAAAAATTAAAAAAAAATTTAAAATTTTTTTTTCAACCAAACAAAACCTTAGTTTTGGTTTGCCAGGTAGCTATTTGGGCTGGATTTTGGGATTGTAGCAGTCCGTTGCAAGTTTGGCAGTTGGGGACGCGGTGGGGCAGCAGTTCGCGTTTTACTGCTGCCGCAGCAGTTGTCCGCAGGCGTTTTACTAAAAAGGGAATGTTTTGACAAATCTGAAAAAATAAAAAAAAAGCTAGTGAAATGCTGCAAAAAACAAAAAAGAGTATGTGTTAGGTAATTAAAAATACTAATCTTTTTATAAAAAGTTACAAATTCAGTAAAAAGTTAATTTTTTATTTTGTGTTTTATGTTTTGAAAATCTCAAAACATAAAAAATAAAAAAATACATTTAGTTTAATATTTTCTATTTTTTGTATGTTGAGATTTCCTTATTTTGTATTAAAAATGCTCAAAATGACTTTTTATCATTTTTTATTTTATATGTAAATTCATTTTTTATTTTCTAAAACAGATTTTGAAAACACAAATAATTAAACAGAAAGTGTATAGAGCGAAAAAAAAAAATCTAGGACGGTAGAGTACAAAAAAAAAAGAAAAAAGCTTAAAACGCATTTTCTACTTTTTTAAAATAAGGAAAACAATCCATTTTATATTTCTTTAAAATAAGGAAAATAGTTCAAAACGCATTTGGTTACTTGTGTTTTCAAAATCTGTTTTAAAAAATAGAAAATGAATTTACGCATAAAATGAACAAAGACAAAAAGTTATTTTGAACATTTTTAATGCAAAATAGGAAAAATCTCAAAATACGAAAAATAAAAAATGTTAAACTAAATTTATTTTCTATTTTTTATGTTATGAGATTTTCAAAACATAAAACACAAAAATAGATTTATATTTTTAATTACCAAATACACTCTCTTTTTTTTTTTTGTTTTTTCAGATTTGCCAAAACACCTCCTTTTTTTATAAAACACTTGCGTAACTTTTTATAAAAAGATTAATATTTTTAATTACCGAACACATACTCTATTATTTTTATTTTTTATTTTTTATTTTTTTATATTTCGATGACTTTTTTTTTGTCTTTTCAAATTTACCAAAATACCTCCTGTTTTAGTAAAACCCCGCGTTTTGGGCTACTGCTGCGTCAGCAGTAAAACGCGAACTGCTTCCCCCCGCGTCCGGCAGTTGGTGGTCTCCATTGCAGTCTCACTTTGCTATTTTAAGTTCAACCCAAGGACATGGATGTCATTTGCCCAAACGTGTTCTTTGCCTCTTATAAGGGTGTGTACGTGGGACAAAAAATAAAAATTAGTTTTTTAATTTTTACCCAAATTGATAAAAATTAATTTTATACCTTCTATGCATAAAAATTAAGGGTAGCATGTAGGATATATTTGTAATTTTAATAGGGCATATTTCTTGATTTGTGTAAAAAAATTTAAAATTTAATTTTTTTTCCAAACATGTCCTAACTTTTTTAGAATTAAACATTTTTCAGGTAGATACTGTCGCTTAGGTGTACATGAAACGTATTTTACTAGTTTAGGAAAAGATTTAAAATCCAAATAATAAACTTAAAATAATAGGACTTATATCATTTTATTTCTTTTTTTTTTTTAAGTCTTATAATTTAGAAATTTTAAAACCCAAATTATCTAGTTTGTTTAGGGATAGTTTTGGTGGGTTTACGTGAGTCATTCTTTAATTTTGATAATAAGTCTCGTTTACAGACTATTTGGACTGGACTAGGGAATTTTTTTAGTTTGAATTGAGCTTAGGAGTTGGTGGTGTTTAGTTGCAATCTCACTTGCTATAAGTCTGTGCCTAAGGAGCACGGATATTTCTAGGAATGTGTCGTGTCCACATTTGGCATTTGAACAAATATCTTCTTATAATTTTTTGTTTTTTTTTTGTTTTTTTTGTTTTTGGTACAAGTGAACAATTTTTTGGACATATACCGTTATTTATACATTCACAATACATATTTTGCAAGTTCGAAGAAAAAATTTAGAATTCAATGAGAAGCTTATGGAGTTATATCATATAATCTCTTTTCTTTTAAGTTTTGTTCGTTTAAAGTTATGTTATACGCAGTCAGGTATGGATACTGAATAAGAGTATGCATTGAAATGTTAGATTCATTTATTGTTAAAATTATTAAATACGAGAACTCATGTAAAATGGTCTAAATTTAGAATACAAGTACAGTGATATAACACTTACAGAGAATAACTATGTTTTTTTTTTATGATAATACATAACTAATATTTGTTTTAAAAAAATACATTTATAATTAAATTTAAGAAATTAAATCAATAAATTAGTTAATTAAAACAAATTTTATTCTTGTAATAAATTTAGCGAATGACCTTTTTTTTTCACAAATAAGAAAATAATTTCTCTCTCTCTCTCCTCTCTCTCTCTCTCTCATCAGGTCCTCAGATTACTATTGCAGGTAAATTTGTCGAACATTTTCTAATGGCAAGGCCCATCTGCCAGGTTTCTCCCTTGGCCCAAGAGCTTAGCCAAAATCCGTAAGTCCGCTACCAGGCTTAAAAAGAACTACAATTGGAATAAGGGTTTGTGGGTTCTCTTACGCACAATTCGACTAATTATTAGATTTTTAAAATTAATAATTGAGTAAATTTTTTTAATAATTCTGAGAAAATTTATACTGGTGACCACTTTTTTGAATTAAATCGCATTATAATTAATTGGGAATGACATAGAGTGACCCCAAAATTAAATAGAACAATTGGTCAAAATTAAATAGAAACAACAATTTTCGTATTAAAACAAAAACAGAAATTTAAAAGAAGAGATGTAAACTTTTTAACTTATTATAAATGTTAAAAGAAATTACAAAGTATTTACTCTATTTTTTATTCTTATATTATAAAAAATTACGATAATTTATTAATTAAATTAAAAAAATATTTCTAATAAAATTAGAAAAATTATTAAAGAGTCAATAAATAAAAAGTTTAATTGTCTATACTTTAGTTTAATACTGAATCATAACTCAGTTTAATACTCAATTTATGGTCCTGGACGAGAAAAATTTTGAAGCAAATTAAATACTCAACCTATAGCTTAGGGCTAGAAAAATTACAAGCTCTATCCTTACTCGGGTAAGACTATTACTTTTTCATATATATATATATATATATATATATATATATTTGTCATTCATGATGTTTTATAGTGATTTTGGTTCAATATACTTCACGAAACGGCTAGAGACAAAATGTGCGTGTGTTCTAGCACTGCCATCCTGTTAGTTCGATCTTCCCTCAATATTTGAGCAATTACACTTACATGATCTCTAAATATTTAAAAATTACACTTCACTTATTTTGAAATGTTATTGACATTGATCACCCTTTGTTAAATCAATGGTTAAAATTTAACAAAAAAATCAAAATAACCAAAATTTTAGATTTTTTTTATTTTTCCCTTCCTTTCTCACATTTAAGTCATTTTTTTTAACAAAAATATCCAAAAATATTTTTGGTTGTTTTAACAATTGATTTCGTAAAAATAGATTAATGTTAATGATATTTCAAAATAAAGAAAGTAAATGTAATTTTTAAATCTTGAGAGATATAATGTAATTACCAGATATTGAGGATAAGTTATTGTAATTTATTCATATATATATATATATATATATAAACAACTATACTTACATACTTAAGGTAAATGTACATTTTACAAAAGAAAAAAGAAAGTTATAGATGAAATGTTCAATGAGCACATATATTTCCGGTGAAACTGACCACGGGCCAAGTTTGAACAAATAGTGGTCCACATTTTGATTAGGTTGAATGGTGCTTGCTTCCACGTGAGCTGAACAAGTTCGGACTCAAATTAGATTTTCGCACAAAATATTAAAAATAAAAGATGACTATGCCAGAGGTGAAGTTGTAGATATTTGAGTATTCTTTTCAATGATGCTAGAGTTAAGGTAATTAAAATTACAAGTCAAAAATTATAGCTAAAATACTAAAAATGCGTTAAGTAAAATTTTTCAAAACATGCAATCTTACTTCTCGTCCTTCAATTATTCATTATGCAGTCACTTCAACTACTCTAAGGCTGCGTTTGTTTGAGAGATTGGATGATGGGAGATAAGTAATACCGTGTGACCCACTGATGGAATTGGATAAAAGATGTGATTAATTTTTTATGTGGGATTATTTTTTTGGTATTTGATTGGTGGAATATAAAGTGGGATAAAAGATGTAATGTGATATGTGATGTGATAGGAAATAATTTTGGACCTTTGGATTTTGGAGGGAAGCAATCTGGAGAGGGGGGATAACTCATCCCACACCCCCATGGGATAATTTATCCCACAAATTCCTTTCTTTATTCATTCAATCCGTGGGGCCCACGGATATCAAACAAACACTTCATTATGCCTCCAATCCGTGAGACCCACGGATTACTCATCCAATCCCACATCTTTATCCCTCAAACAAACGCTCCCTAAAGGTATTCAATGAATTTCTTGTATTTCAATTTTTCCATTATTGCTACCTAATTAAGTTTCATAAAATGTGTCTCAAAAACTATTTATAGTGTTTGTTTAATTAGGGACTTCTAATAATTTATCTTCTGCATCATGAGTTTCATGACTAGTCTATTTAGATGCTAATTTGATCAATTTAACCTGAGATTCACAACAACAAACAAAATCGATCAAATGCAAAATAAGGGTGATTAACTTTAAAATTTACGTAAGCAAGATTAATCTCTCATTTTATAATCACAATTCTAGAGTATAATCAAATAACAATATCGTAGAGTAACCTTGTCAATCCAAATTATATAGTAAATAACTTTTGTCGTCTGTTTCTGAAACTGAGATTTTTCTTACCATTCTTAGGATATTTCTTATTAAATATTTGTCCATTTCCCTTTTTTTTTTTTTTTGACATTTTTGACACTTTTAGTTGATTTCTTTATTACTTAATTATTAGAGTTTGATTGGAATCAATAGCAAGAAAATTTCAAACTAACCGAGATCGATTTGAGATCAATTTGATTAGAAAATCACTTGAATTTAACTTGAAAGATTATCAAATTATACCTGAATCAAATTTTTAAGTTGATTGGTAATTATTTTAAAATTTCTATTTGTTCTAAATTTTATTGTTAATTAGTTTTGTACTTGTTAGAATTCTCTTAGTCACCATATATGACACCTAAAAGCTTATAGTATTAACTATAATACTATAACACTCCGTTTGAAAACATTCTATTATTAGAATTGATTTGATTTTAAAATAAAGAATTGATTTGATTTGATTTGATAAATAAAATATTGTGTTTGAAACACATTTTGAATTTAAGAATTAAATTAATTTAGTTTAAGTGAAATATCAAGTTTGATCATATGAATAGGAAGCAAAAAAATATAGTAAATATGATCTAAGAAGATAAATGTGTCCACTTAATTAGATTATTTAAGAAAATAATGAATCCTGGTCGAATTTTATTATTTTGAATGGAATTTTAAATTCTATAAAAATCTCAAAATTTAAGTTATGAAATAAAATTAAATTCAAATCATAAAATTTTATTTTAATTCTAAACATAAAAATTTTTTATCAAATAAAATTAAATCCTATTAAATCTACCATCTCAAGCGAAGTGTAAAGGAGCCACTTTATTGTTCATATGAACTCATTATAACCCGTCCACGCGTAGGGACTAACCTTTTTAAAAGGAACAATACGTAGAGTTAGAAACTTACGTGGGGCTATTGACTTTGGGGTGGCGGTGTGAAGCTTGAAATTATTATAACCCACACTTTTATTTAAAAGTTTAAATTATTATAGAAGGAATAATTTTATTATTTACTTTAACTTATTTGTCACAACTGTGAAACTTTTAATGAAATGCTAGATAATTAATCTATTTCATCGTCCGGTTGAATTAATGTCAAATTGTACTAATTTTGAATTCATGTATTTTTATTGTATTGTATTTAAATTTTTTTTTCAATAATTAGAGTTGTGTGTCGTAACCTAAGATTTAGAATTCGCTTGAACTGATTTAATATTTTGTCATAAAAAATATCTCGTTTGTAGCTCATATAAATAACATAAATAGAATAAATATATACTTATAAAAGACAGA
Source organism: Vitellaria paradoxa (assembly GCA_019916065.1). NCBI lineage: Eukaryota > Viridiplantae > Streptophyta > Magnoliopsida > Ericales > Sapotaceae > Vitellaria > Vitellaria paradoxa. The sequence continues at coordinate 43,540,340 of CM034235.1, read as the reverse complement.
GTGAATTGGACTTAAAAAAAAATTTAGAGTAGACTAAATTAAAAAAAAATAATAATAAGAAATTTGATCTAATTTTTTTTATGTCAAACTTATACTCGAGTAACAGCACATGAAGCAGTCCAAGCCTCGATCCGTCGCTGGTCGTGCCATATTCAAGTTGTGTTATTACGTGATGTCAAACATTAATTGCTAACCTCAGGAGCCTTTCATTCTCCAAGCTGTTCAGTCCAATGCGATCTTAGATTCTTGTACATAAAAGCATTTACAACGAGACATATTAGCTGAAGGAGTAGAAGTCTCTAGACATCCTACTCGGTTGCTCAATGCAAAACGTGTTACCCATGCACTTGGGGTAGTTATCTTCTGCATTTTTCTGGGCGTGTCAACACCGAAAGCCTTGAACCTCAGTTGACGCCTAACGCTAATTAAGGGTGATATATATAGATACACATATGTATGTATATATTTCATTTAGCATTACAATTTCCTAGTAAAATTAAGGGGATTATTCTCAGTGGCTAAGCAAAAAATTAATTTTGTTTGCTCAAAATTTGCATATTCAATTTTATGTGTAAGGGGGCGCACTAATTCGCGCACCACCAAGGAGTTGTTTGTCTTTGGTATAATTTCTATAAATTATAAGCCTATTTAGTAACACTATTATTTTTTTATTTTTATTTTTTTTTATGTTAAACTGTTTTGATTTTTAATTTCTGTTTTTTTTTTTCTAAAAACGAAAACTAAAACTGTGACCATACAAAACATATTTAAACTTATGATAATAAAAAAACATTGTGGTTAAATGATAATATTATCATTTAAATAAATAATTCAGGATTGAAGGTGTAATTGTTATTTATCAAATTAATCCAGCTCGAAGGTATGTAAAGAAATATGAGACGACTTTGTCTAGTATTAATTTTATGTTGTTCAACCAAATATAGGACAATATTAATTTGAGAGGACTATTAATCACAAAATGACTTGCCAGCGAGTAGTTCTGCCGCAATATCGTGTCTTTGTTTTGTTTTTTTTTTTTGTTTTTTTTAGTGAATTCTATTACGTTTATGCTCTCTGTTATTTTCAATTACTCCTAGTGACCATACAACCAGTCATCTAATAAATTTTCTATGCACCTATGCAGCTCTGGAATATTGCCACTGAGCCGCTTCCAACAGACCATTATCCTTTAACTGTAAATAATTGTAATGAGTATGAATAACAATTTTAATGAATGTATTATGTTGATTGAATTAGTACTAGATTCCATGATATAACTTAATAGTAAATGAAAGTACATTCACTTCTTACAATCTTAAGGTTCTGTTTGGCACTATCAAAAACTATCAAAACTCACAAATTTTAACTATTTTTTTGTACTTTATTTCAATTTAAAATTTTCACATTTCACCTTTATGTCACATTTTTTTTATTATACTTTTTATCGTATTTTTTATCAATCAAACACCCCCTAAATAATGGGTTAATTCTCCGATCCATATATAGCGATATGGAAAGAATACCCAAAAGTTAGGAATTGTAAGAGACGTTGCGGTCAAAATCATCAACCCAAAAAAAAAAAAATTATCCCAAAAAAAGGAAGTGTTTCTTGTTCGTGCATGCGTATGAAATGCATGGCTGACATTGGCAAGTACGTCCTGCTAGTAAACACACTATGTATAAGACCATTGCTATTATGCATATAAATATATATATATATATATATAAGTATATTCAGAAGAGGTTGCCTCTTTGTTTGAGCTGATTGACGGTGCGGTTTGGAGTTTTGTAACAATGTGTTAAAGAAGATCAATGTGTATATATATTCGGCTCCAGTTAATTAGTTGTGGTCACATAATGCTATTCGGTTCGGTCGATTGCGAGTCGTGAGATAAGATCCAAACTTACCTTACCCTTGCTTTGGTGCCTGCTTACAAACGTGCCAGACATGCACTTGGGGTAGCTCCCAATTTTGTAACTTGTCAAAAAAAAAAAAAAACTAAACTTTAGTAACATTTTTGTTTGTAAATTGTTTAGTAGCAACTAGTTAGAATAAAACTAATTGTTTTATAGAAACATGACTTTAGTACTTTTATTAATTAAAATTCTAACAATAATTTTAGAAATTTAGCAATAATTCATTATTTGATAATTTTACAATTCACAAAAATATATTTATTTCAATATAATTTCATGAATTTATTTTATAATTTTAAACACATTTGTTTATAGTTTTATTTTACAAATTGAAAAATATTTGTTTAAACGTAAATTTGTCATTTTATTTTTTAATTTATTTAAATATAATTTATTAAAAGAATAGGGGAAAAGTTGGTTTTTAGGTTTAATTTTATATGTCAAGGTTGTTTGGGAATTATGGAAATTGGGTAATAGGATTTTGGAAAGTTAATAAAATTTTTAAATACTTTCCGTGTTTGTATAAAGATGAAAAGGTTTTAAATTTTTTTGCTTTTAAGATTTTTAACATAAACATAATTTGTTTTAGTTTAAAAATTTGCGTAATCAAACACACTTCAAAAATAAAATAAAATAAGGAAAGAAAAAAATCTAGGTTAAAAGCATATAAATAACATATATATTACTAGAAAAATAGGCTTTGATCTGGGGATTTTCCGAGATAGCCAAAAATGCCACCTCCAAAAGCCATGGTCACTGGACATAATTACAATTAATCATGCTTTTAAGATTGCAATATATTGCTATCCATTAACATCCGAAGTTCAAAGTGATTATGGCGTTTCGTTTTCAGTCTCGACCTTGAACTCGACCCTTAACCTATAACTCCATCATTTGTAGGGATGTACGCGGGTATTGTACCTATCAAATTAATGATCACTATTACCAAATTCTTTTATTTTTTACTTATTATTACCGTCTTAGACCCGTTTATTTTTCAGTTGAAATCCCAAGCTCGACTCGTCTCAAATTCACCAAACTCGATTAAGCACAATTGATCAAATTACATGGAACCCACTTTGATAAATCAGTCAAATACCCGATTTGAAATAAAAAATAAAAAAAAATTAACAATGCTACATTGCAAAATTTATATAAATGCTTAATGAAAATCTTTATCCATAATAATCTACAAATAATACTACATTTAGAAATTTATCACATAAGTATAACTTTCGCAATTTTAAGTTTTTGTAAACTAATAAGATAAATTAATATAATTATCTCAAATGTTAAAGAAATTATCTCAAACAAGTTGAACACATACATGAATAATAATCAAATTATTTATACTATGTTTGAAATTTACTTGAAATTTAAACAAGTTGAATATATTTTGAAACTCATTAGGTTTCAAATCAACATTATATTCTATATAAATATATATTATATTAAACCGATACCTTATGGTACTGAGAACTGGGTACCCTACGTATAAACGGATATCAGGTTTTTATAGGAAAATTTTAAACCCGTTACAAACTTGTACAAATATTAAATTTTAATCCAAAACCTGTACTAATCTTATTATGATATTTCTCAATGGATTTTTAACAAGTTTGTTCGAGTCGGATACCTTTTTGTACCCGTCCTATTGACATCCTTAATCACTTGTGGCGGCACTCGGTAGCATCTTTTAAACACATAACAAATCAATAACATTCACAATAATGACACAACTAGATTCTCTGTAGAAAATAACCAGATCAGGAGTAAACACTATAGAAAACAGCCACTACTAGAGTAAGCACTCTGTAAATAGTACTCAAAATCACATAATCAACATGGAAACATGTAAGCACATAGAACACAAAATAAAAAACTCCACCATCTCTAGGTATTCTATCCGAGGGTCTGATACCAATCTATCATGGCCAAATTTCATGACCCAAAGTAGATATGCTAAAGCATGCATTCACATATTATCTCATTACATAAAATACCCATTAGAACTATACAATCCACTAGAGAAAATTAAAATACTCAAAATGTCAAATGATAAAATATACATTTAATTAGCCTCGGTTATTAACCAGGCAACCATGCTCCAAAATATTATTAATATCATAAGGGTTCAACTCGACTCATACAACCCAATCGAAATTGATTAACTTATTTACATTAAGCCTCAACTCATGGAGGCATCAAATATATGATAAATCTCTCAAAAGAACAAAACAAAATAAAATGTCATAAAAGAGGACTTTTAACCTCAATTGGAAGTCCCGATTAAGAGTCAGTAATAGCATTTACAACATAGACTTTAGGTGAGTGAGCACTACTTTTTATCTTTATCAATTTATTCTAACCTTATCACTCAGTGATAGTGACCATAACCTTATTCTGACATATTCATTTATTTATCCCATCTCATCTCCTAATTTAACATATCATAACACAATCTGCAAACTATCACATTTTATCATTCCATTATCAACATGGAAAAATAAGTCCAGGTACTAAGTTATTATAATATTTCAATTTCATCTATAAAATTACTACCTCCTTATTTTATATTTCTAACAATAAATGATTACACTTGAAAAGTAAAATTACAAACCGTAAATTAAATCATAATCATAATTCATGCATTTGTTTAATTAAGTATAAAGTTTTTAGTTAGTTTTATTTTTTATTATGTTTTGTTTCCAAAAGGTAGAAAAGAGATGAAAATTATTAAAATTAGTAGTGGTGAAGATGATAAAGAAGTATCTGTTGTCAGGACATTCTGACGTTCAATCTGGACAGCAGCAAAGACACAGAAGGCAGAAAAAAATAAAGACTAAAATTTGGACTTAAACTTTACTGGTGTCTGGACACCCCAATCAAGTGGTTCGAACGTAGCGACTATTCTGCACAAAAAATTTTAGGTTTAGGTTTTGAGTTGTCAATATAAATACCTGGTTTTTCAACCATAATTGGTATGCTTTTGAATACGATTTTTTCAAAATTCTAGAATGCAATTTGACGAGTTTGGTTTAGTGTTTGGAGTGTTTTTGATCTTCATTGTTCATCAATTTGACTACAACTTTGCGTTGAAGTATGGTGCCTTTGTTTGTATTCTTATTTAATGGCATTTATTTCTTGTTTAGTTACTATTTTTATTTATTTGTATACGTTGAATCAATGTTAGGCTAAATCCTTTAGTCCTGATTTAACGAATCAAGGAAGGGTGGAATATTGTGATCAATCTAATGTGCGTAGGTTAATGCTTGCGATGTGAACACATTCATACATAAATCTACATTTTATTTTCTGATCTGATTTATTTATTATCAAAAGGTTTTCGAAGACAAAAACTCTTGAACACATTCTCTATAATTACTGATAAAAATTTTTGAATCAAAACTTTCTTTCTTAGTTTTGAAATAGGTGAATTATCTGAACCAAAAATGATATTAAAGAAAATCATCCGGTTTTATAATTCTAAACGTGAGTATGAGACTGTGATTTTGGAATTTTGAGAGCTTTTAAGATAATATTTTCCAATTTATCTTTCCTTTACGTGAAATTTAAATTGAAGTTAATTGCACATCGAATTGTGAAAATGATTCCACCAGGAATTGAAAGTTGAATCAAGAAGTTTATTCAATTGATTTCTATATTGCTTGAAGTACTTCACTATTTTAGTTTTAATTGTTAGTGAATATAATGGTTTTTTAGATTATTTACTATTTTATTATGTGATTGGCACCTTGGTTTAATTCCATTTAATTCACTTAGTTTATTTAATCAATTAAATTTATTAAAAGTTTTAGAAGATTCATCCTTTTAAACATTTGAAAACTTTTTCCATTGTGAATTGAGTAGTAGTTAGCTTATACCTTTTAAAACCTAGAAACTATCACATTAGATTCCTTGAGGATTCGATCTCGTCCTTATCGTGTAAAGTTACACTGCATACCCTTATCCTTGGTGGTTATTCTAGACGTATTATCTAGAGGCGGTCAATAAACATGCTTCGCATAGAATATAATTTAATAATTTCACAAAATGCCTATCAACATATATAAATGCTAAGCAATTTACTTAAACACATAATACCTTTTCAAATTTTAAAATTTTATAATTTATAAATCTACATCTTGAACATTCATGTGACATTATATATTTTCGATTTCATGCTATTTTAATCCAAAATAACCCAATATAGGAACTCACAACTTAAACAAGATAAGCAAAAAAAAGCGAAAACTGACCCAATCGTCCGAACGAGACCCATCTAGACGCCTGTTTGAACAACCTAAACCCTAGCTACGATCAGTGACCAACAAATCATCTTCCTTGGCCACTGTAGGCCTAAATTCGACCTCTAGAGGTCCTAAACATAACAAAGAAACAACATATGTCATTTTTAATAAACTGATTTCATGATTTTTAACCTTATTAGTAGGATTTCATGCATTTTTTAACCTAATTATATATATATATATATATACACCACATCTCATACCTTTCCTATGTTCTTAACAACATACAAAGTCACTCAAGGAATGTAAAATAAGTATAGGAAATAAACAAAATAACCAAAAAACCTTACCTTTCATTCGAGGATAGTAGCTAATGAAGAACAGAAAGGAATGGAAGAAGTTGTAGCAACATTATAGTAGTAGCAGAACTAATAAGGGCCACTTCCACTTCCACTTCAACATTATACTGTATAAAATTAGCAACATTATAGAAAGTTTTAATTATGTGCTGATTAAGGCACATTAAATTACATGATTCTAAGATAATGCTAATTTTCCCATTTTTAGTAATTTAGGGATATATTAAAGTTTGCTATTAATTATTAGAATTAGAGTTCTAGATTTCAAATCGCTTGTTATATTCGCTTGACACTTCATTCTGAATTTCAAAAAAATTTCTTGAGAGGTTTCTTTACTTTTTGTTGAATTTCAATATCAAACCATCCATATAAAACTATTTTTATATGAAAGAAGAGCGCACATTCATGAACTTCTACAAGGAGCTTTTTGACAAAATCTATATACAAATATAAAACTGTTCACTTCAAACTATTGGGTGCTATAGTCGATTTTTAGTAGTTCTCTTTTAAGACCTCTATAGTAACCAAGATTTTTAGTAGATATGTTTTATCCTCATTCTCCCACATCATTCGAGGTGAGAAAAGAGATTCTTCAAGAATAGGTGTTAGAGAATGGAATGGAAGGAAAGATTTAGGATTTTACTAAAAAGATGCCTTTCGCTGTCGTGGGAGGTGATTGCCTTTTGAAATACGATCTACTCTTTGATTTTATACAGTAGATTGAGATGATGAAGCGGAAGAAGATGATAAAAAGGGGAAAGAACACTGCGAGCAATGACTGTCAAAATATTTTCACTTCATAAAACCCTAGTTGTGTTTGTTGAAGGACAAAATAATAAGAAGGATATTGTTGTAATTTTAAAATCAAACTCAAAATAGCTGCTACGGTAACTGGCTTGTAGCCAGTAGCCATAAGCTGAAAAGCTACTGCTTCCTAATTAATTGAAACCCAATTGAAGCATGTGGCACTATTATTGTAAAAGAATAGTGCTATACGAGGAAACTAGTAAAAGACATGCCACTATTGTTGCCATTCAAAAAAAAGGTACTTATATTGTCAAGATAATCAAATTCAAATTAATTATAAGTTCAAAATAAGGCTATAAAACAAACTAAATAGCTTGAACTTAGTTTGTATTTCGCTTGCTAAAACTCGATCATTTGATTTCGATTTACTGTGAAATTAAGTCAAGTTTAAACACAATTTATATCTCGTTTTGATTTAAACTCAATTCAAACTTGATTTAATAGCTACTTGTACTCAAATTAATTAATTAAAACTTAGCTCAAAAGCTTAACAAATAATCTTAAGTACATTTTAAAACTTGATAAGATTTCCAAACTAAATTAACTTTAGCAACCTTTTAATGGACTCGACTTGAAAAGGTGATGACTGATGGTATATGAGAGTGAAAAAGAAATGAGGATTAAAAAAAAAAAAAACATGGACTACCTCATTCGTGCTCCCGTTTGATCTCGGGGTTAGAGAGATAGGAGGGGGGAGAGAGAGAGTGAAATTTGTGAGTTTGTAATAAAAAAAGGAAAATTATTTTTTTATCATAAAAATTCTCGTAGAATCGAGAATGAAATTTTCATTCTGTACATACCAGATCATGAATTAATAACTGCATTTTTTATTAAATTTATGTGTGTCCTACTATAGAAAATTAATTTGGCTAAAATTTTTCATTTATAAAAGAGGAATCATTATTAATGAAATATATATTTTCAGTAAAATATATATGATATATATGTATAAGTAGAATACCAAAATTAGAGGATCATATGATCACTCCTGATCTCACACAAGCCTCGTCATTGCTTGGGAGACAACTAGTAGTAATAGTAAAAATGAAGGTATGACCAAAAAATATTAACGGCCTTTAGTAACGATGTGGTAGTATTGTTGCTACAGTCACATTTTACAACGCAAAAATAAGTTGTGGCAGCAAACACAGTGGCGATCCATGCTGTGGTGGGGAAAAGGACTAGAGAGTTCTAATGACTATTACTTGGAAATTATTAGTGAAAGCCAATTTCAGTTCTTCCACTGAAAATGTGTTTTGTACGGAAATTTTAAAAATAAATGTTACGAAAATAATTATAAATTTTTTATCCTCATAACTTTTTATTTATTTTACCTTTAAGTTTGACTAATGTTTAACCTATTGGAAGGAGGAAAATATTAATCAATTTTAGTTTTTATAAAGTATATGGGTAAAGTACAAAAACTACTATTATAGTTTATTTTCAGTGTCACTTTAGTCGCACATCTTTTAATTGAAATAGTTAAATTTCTACATTTTCTGTCAAGCAATAATTCAGTCCTTTCGTTAGTTGACCGTTAAATACAATCATTAGATTAAAGATAAAAAAGTAATTTCTTCTACAGTTTACCCTCAGCATCTCTTTAGCCCTTTACATTTCAATTGTAATAGTCAAATCTCTACACTTTCGATATATCTTTGAAATATATTTTATTAAATTATTTTTAATAAATAATATAATTAAATAAATACTTAATTTAGTTTAATCAAAACGAAATATATTTATTAAATTTAAATATTTTTAAAAAATAATGAAATTAAATATTTTATTAAAAATGATTCGATGGTAAAGTATATCTTATTAAAATATTTTAAGTAAAAATATAATTAAATTATATTTAATATATTTTATTTTTATTGAGTTAAATTATTTTTAATAAATAATATAATTAAATTAGTAATATATTTAAATTAATACTTAATTTAGTTTAAATAATATAAAATATATTTTATTAAATTCAAATAATTTTTTAAAAACAATAAAAATAAATATTTTCTTAAACGAGATAAAATTTTATAGAAGTAATATTTACCTTTGTTAACTCCATACCAAACACATTCTAACACTATATTTTCTATTTAAATTTTAATAATTAATAATTACTCTAAAACAATTGAAGTAATGGAAGAAAATAACTGGTGCCCTTTCTGCAGGTTTGAATTTTTATTTGATCCTCTCACTTTAATTGGGAAGGAATTAGTTCATGGTACTGATCATGCTTTGTAATTATAAATCTCAATGGCACAGGTCAAGTAATTCAAATTCTCTGAAATTAATAAAATTCTCATTTTCTCCCCGAGTAAAACAAATCGATTTTTCTTTATTAATTTAAACCGATAAATTTTTATGTAAACATTTTCAAAACTCAACTCTGCTTCACTATTCAAGATCTTGATAACTTCTTACTTTTTATAATTTTTTTTCTTTAAATATATTATTTCTTATATTAATTCATACAAAGTGCATACCATTTCACCTTTCTGTTTTATTTTTATATTACTTTTTAATTATTTTTCACACACATTACGTGCACACCTATTACTAACATATATATATATATATATATGTATGTATGTATATCCTCGCATGTCTCCTTTACACAAATAGGTAGAGATGCTTTACAAACCCCCAAATTCAATCTCTGTCTCGCTCTCTAATTAATTTTTTCAAAATTTTCAATTTTAAAACCTCTCATTTTAGCCCCCCCAAAAAAAATAACAAAAAACGTTTAATTTTGGTACACGCACGTTAGTGTAATTTGTTTTTGCTTTTTTCTTTCTTTTTTTTTTTACATAGGCTATTTTTAAAATATAAGAAGTATTTATAATTATTATTTTTTATTGAGTAAATTACATAAATTATCCCAGCAAAATCTCACTTTAGTCCACACAATTTCAATTGTAATAGTGAAAACATAAATTATCCTTGCAAAATTTTACTTTAATCTATACAGTTTTAATTGTAATAGTTAACCACCTCTATAATTATGGTTAAAATCTCACTTTTCGGTCTTTCTATTAACAACTCTATTATATGTTATTAACACGTGACACGTTCCATTAATAAATTTAACAAAAGCGTCAAAATGAGAATTGATCATAACTATTGAAAATTGATAACTAATTAGAATCGTAGAGATCAAAGTGAGATTCAATATAAATTACAAAAATGATTTATATACTTTACTCTTTTTATATATTTAATTAAAACTACACTACTTAGTATGTGCCATATTGTAACACACTATTTGTGCAAAAAAATTTACAATTGACATTATATTATAAATAAATTAAAATAAAAAAACTCCACCTAAATTATTTCTAACCGTCCAAAAGCATTCTTTAATGGGTGTCTACGGTGTACTCTTAACATAACTTTTTTTTTTATTTTTTTAATAAAACACTAGAGTCAACAAACTAACTCACTCTTAATAAAACTCTTTAATTAAAATTACAAACTTACCGTACGGTGTCATTGCTTCCCCCCAAAAAAAAGAAAAATATTTATATTGACACTGTATTACAAATAAATAAATAAATAAAGAAAAAGAAACAGAAAGAAAGAAAAAGAGCTGCACCAAAATCAATTTCTTCAAACCATCCAAGAGCTTTCCTATAAACCTCCAGCCCCTTCCCCTTTATGTCCATGTAGCCTAGATCATGTTTGAAAGTCGAAATCCTAGTTTGAAGAATTCTGAATTGTTGGGCTTGGATTTGAACCACCCTCCCGGTGATGTTATTCATGATCATTATCGCGATCATGATGGGCAACCCAGTTTGGAATGTCCCTATTGCCTGAAAATCTTCCCATCAGCCCAGTCCTTAGGAGGTCACCAAAACGCTCACCGGAGGGAAAGATTTGGGGCCAAGAAACAGTTATTAAAACTTTCCCGAGCCACCCAGAATGAAATCATTCGATCCGCCAAAGCTCGCGGTATCATCGCATCATCATCATCATCATCAAACACTCCTGCTAGTGTCCCTAAATCGTTCAATTGTAAACTTCCTCCTCCTCCTCCAGGTCCTCCTCCTCCTCGTCTTGGTCGTTATAAACCTCCAGCTCATCTCAAGTTTAAACTCGCTCACTGGCCGTTTCACAGGTTTGGGAGTAGTCCTTCTGTTGGTGTTGGTGTTGGTGGCGATCGCCCGGTTGAAGGTTATTCCAACTTCCTTCAGAAGAAGACGACAAAACCAACCGCCGAAAAATCTCCTCATCCTCCTCCCGCTGATCTTACTCTCGGTCTGAATCCGCCTCCAGAGGGGGAATTAATGGGCTCTGATCCTGTGCCGGCTATGGAAGTTGGGTCGACGCTCAATGGTGCTGGAGAAGGCAGAATTCCCCGGGGCCTGGACTTAAGCTTGAAGCTCTAGTACTTACACAAGGGTTAATTCCACAGTCATATATATATATATATATAAGGGTATATATGTTTAGGTATCTATATCTGTTATCACTAGTCATCCTCTTCTTTAAGTTACGTTGGAGAAGGTACTTGTGTTTGTGGTTTGTAATCAGGCTACTGTATGTGGGAGCAATGCCCAAAGGTAGGACACTCAATGGAGCAGAAGAAGGTTGTACAATTCCCAGGGGCTTGACTAACATTTGAAGCTTAATTAGTTTCCTAAGAGTAGTTGTCCTCAATCTTTTGCTCCTACAGCATAATATGAAATAAATAAATAAATAGAAGTAGGCATATCTGTGTGCGCATGTCTTTTATTTTATTTTTTTCACCCCCTCCCTTTCTACCTTCTGATGTTCTTTTCATTTATAGCAGTTCTATAACATAATTTGTAGAAATTACTACCATTCTTGCAATGATGTTTTGGTATAAAGTTCTCAAATATGGTGCATATATCTATATTATTAATCTAATGATCTAAAGATTATATTTATATTACATTTTTATTAGAATAAAATTTTAAAAATAATGAGTTGATAACAAATTATGCAATAATGATCAGCGAATTTAAACTTTTATGAAATGACAAGGAGTAAAAAATTGTACCAAATAGAAAATTTATTTAATTTTATGAATATTTATATTATTTTATTTTCTTAATTTTTTTTAAATATGTCACTTTTACATATCAAACATTTTAATTATATGATAACTCTACAAGAAACTCTATGATATACCTTAGTTATATCAAATAGACAATACATTTTAGTAATATTTTAATTTTTGAAAACTTTTCTCGTACTGTATCTCGTTTTCGTTTCGTGTACTAGAACAATACGCGTTCCGGGTATAGTGTTTGGTTCTGGATATATCTATAAATGATGCTTTAATTTAGCTTGCTTTTTTTTTTTTTTAATTATGTACCTCTCATATCTGATTTGAATCAGTCATCTAATGTCAGAAAATTAACAAATTTTGTTTCCGGATTAATTAGATTGAAATTCAACGCTGTTTGATTCAAAAGTTTAATTCCAGTCGCGACAAATATAAATGCCAAGTACAGATAGTATGAGGTTAGTATTACAAGAAGGAATCACAAGAATGGGACCTTGGCTGAATTCTGATAGTAAAGTAGCAAAGGCTTAATGCAGGCAGAACATATAAATAATTTTATAATTAATTTTTCTTATCTTAATTTTCAGTACTAATTAAAAAATATTAGTTGAAAAATATTTTTTATTCATTTAGAATTAGTTTTAAATATTTACTTACATTTCTAAATAAATTTTTAAAATATTTTATTTAACTTAGTGCGGAGTTAGAAACTTTCTAAAGTTCCTAATTATTTTATTTCTTTATTTTACATTATTTTATTCTTTAATTTTAATTATATTTTATTAAAATTTTTCTCTATCTAAACTTTGTAAGCCTGTAAAACTTTGTTGGTTTTTTGTTATTATATTATTTAAAATTTTTTTACCTCCCTATTGTTTTAAGTGATTGTAAACCTTAACAATAGTTGACAGCTCTTTTGTCCTGAGGAATCACAAACGTGCAAAAGGTGTCATTCTATATTTTTCATCATTGCTCGCTGCATCAGTTGGAATTACAGTCTTGCTTAATTGACGAATTTGTATCATGCCTCGTGACGTGACTGGGAGGCACCTGTATATGTTATGCATCAACGGGATTATGTAGAGTGACTGGCACAACAGATCAAACTAGTAACAGCCTTGGTTGCTCCCTTAGCTGCCTGAGACGAGTGTCGAGATTGCACCCCCCCCTCCAATCCAGGGGTGAAAGTACACTTGATGGGGATTTTCAAAATCCTTTTGCAGGGAAATTTGCAAGACAATTTCCTGGAAAGGAAAGAATTATTGTTGTAGCCGAAAACCGTCAGTGGAAATCTAGATTAAAGTTTAAAGAGTCTACAACTAGAGGAATTCCCATTCACATCAAAAATAATTCCTAATTCAATTATTAATTGAATTAAACAATTAATTTTTTATGGAGAATCCCAAGTGGTTGAAGTTTTAAAAAATTATGCTGAAGTTATTGATTCTCAAGTATATTGCAATTCACTTCCAATATATAATAAGCATAATAATGATAGATTCTCAATTTCTACTTCTATGAATTTAGATAATAGGTTACATAGAACTATATTTCATGATGAAAGTCATTTTAAAAATAAAGAGTCATGAAAAAAGATTTTGTCAATTGAAGAAAAATTCTTAAAATTGAAAGTGTTTATGGAAAACAACCGGTCAAGATATTTTCTTATTATAATGATACATTAGCGAATAATCCGTATTTACGAGACTTCTTAATTAAAATTAAATATGTACGTATTTGTAATATTGAGAATTAAAATTTTTATCTTTCTTTATGCAACTCTATTTCTCAATACTACTCTTTAAACTCTATTTTTTAATGCAACTTTGTAAATATCATCATTAAGTTCAACTCAATGATCGACTAAAACGTGAAGTGATCCAAAAAACTTAGTAGGAGTTTGAGAGAAAGTTTTGGTTTGTAAAAGATTTCAATCATTTGTTGAAAAATGAAACTCAATCTTAGTCTTTGAATTTTGTTTGTGAAAGGAACATTTTTGAAATGTATTTATTATATAGATATAATCAATCTTACCAATTTAAATTTAAAATTAGAATTTAAAAAAAATACACCCCAAGACTAATTTTATTCAAATATTTGTAAAATAAGAAAAGTAGAAGGATGAAATAGAGAGTTCCACATTGGATTTGATAATAAATTTTTAATTAATTTTATAAAAATAATTCAAATAAAAATATTATTACTAATCATTTGTGTTTCATAAAACAAAATAAATATAGTCAATGTGACTAATTTAAATTTAAATCTAGAATTTAGAAAATAATTCCTTTCGAGCTTAATTAATATTAAGTATTTTTTATACTTTTAAATTTTAAAAATAGTAAGAGTTGTTACATGAGAAATAACTTTATTATTATTTAAGTTTTTTTATTGATGTTTTTAAATCAATTTTATTTTTTATCTGTATTTTTAATTTAATTATTAATGTAATTGAAATATATAAATTTAACAATATTAATTTTTAAGCAAATGAGTCTCCCTTTTGGAACTTAGCAAATGAATTCCTTTTCGGAATCCAATAAAATGGGTCCTTTTTAGAACTTATGAGTTTTTTTAATTTTATTAAAATCATATAGCAAAATTCTAATACTTTTATAAGTAAAATAAAAAGTGAAACAAAAATTTTATAAAAGATCTCAGTCATTTGTTAAAGAATAAAACTCATTTTTATTCTTTAGATTTTAATTTATGAGAGAGATATTTTAAAAAACTATCATATTTTATTATATAGCTATATTCTTAAATGAATTTTTCAAAAATTAATTAATTGTACAATTGAACAAATTTTTGAAAATTTCAATCGATATTTTGATAGAAAATTATTTTCCTTTGTGGTTTAATGATATCTCCATACTAAAAAAAATAATGGAGTACAAAAGTTTGAATTCGAAAATGAATGCTTTCCAACACGGGGAGTATATGTAGGGTGAATATGGTAATAAGATTTTACTATAAAAGTTTCCTACTTTGTAATGAATACTCGTCAAATAATCATATTTAACTATCAATTCTTTTTTTTTTTATTTAGGATTAGTTTATAATATTTACTTATTTTTAAGTATCTTTTATGAACATTTTTTTTTCTAGGTATACCTATTTTTAGTGCCATTTGTTTGGCATGTTTCGTTTTTATTCTTGTATTCAAATTTGACCTTAAGTCACATTTTTCTTTTTTTTTTTTTTGGGTATGTTTTTGTTTTTCTCAATTTTTATTTATTTAAGTTTTGATTAAGATTTTAGAATTCAAGACTTTTTTATTTAAACTTGTATGAGCTTGCAGAATAAGAGAGTTGAGCACTAATATTATTAATAAATTTTCTTTCTCCTCGTATTATTCTGGATGTTTCTAAACTCAAACAATAATCGTATACTCTTTGTAATTTATGTTTAGGAATTTACAAATCTGCAAAAGGTGTTGTTTTGCATTTTCCATCACCGTTCGCTGTATTAAGGTTGCAAAGCCTTTTTACTATAAAGATGATTAGAGTACTGGAAGAATAGTGAGTTTTTATTTTATTTATTTTTATTATTTATTTATTTACTTATTTTTGGTCGATTCCCCTCGAGGTGGAGGCGCAGACTCCCCAGCATATGCACCTCGAGTTTTAGAGACAAAAGGATAAGGGGGCCAGGTTCCTGGTCCCAGCATGATCAAATGCCACTTACATATATAAATTTTTAGGTCTGAAAATTTGTCTGATATAGAGTTGTCGGCCCAAAATTTTAATACTTTTTTTATATAGTTCATAAATTTCATAACTTAATTAATTTTATCATTAATACTTATAATCTGTAAAAATATTTTTAATTACTAAATATGATTTATCGTGCTAGTTAATTTTTTTTTTTTATTTAATAGAACCTAAATTTGAATCCCTTGAGTAAAAGCCCTCACCTTCTTCCCTTTCGAGTTTGACAAGCCACGATCAAGGTAGATATATAGCCTCCAGAGGAGTTAGTCAAGGAGCAAAAGAGTTACAAACACAACGCGTACTGAGAAAAAGTTTTTTTCTTATGGTAAACTCCTTAAATGTCTATAATTTTTTTAGTAATTTTTTTTTTTTTATAAACTCTGATTTATTAATAAAAAAGACCATGTACTGAATTACGGAGAGAAAACCAAGAAAAAATATGCCATTTTTGGGTAAACTCTTGTATTTTTTTCCAAATTAACCTATTGCTTGAAATTAGAGAAAGGTCCCAACGAATTAGAAGTGATGCTCTCGCTGCTATCAACCCCTTCAACTCAAGTATCAATTTCTCTCATTGGGAGATTTTGACCGTATGTGAAGATGTTCTTGAGTGGACGTGTTCAAATCAATGGATTTTTTTCTTGATATAAAAGGAATTAAAACTAAAAATGCAGGATGGAGATAGTATGTATTAATCCTGTGATATCATCTATTTGAATCATCAGATTAAAATCAGACGGTTCACAATAAAAATAAATTTAAAAATTTTAAACAAAAATTTTCAAACTTACTCTTATTATGAACCGTTCAATTTTGAGTCAACAGCTATATCACATAATTAACATCACGAGTGGCATTAACTTTCCTTCTTTCTCTTTCAACAATGCAGCTTAAGCAATGGACTTTTTCCTGGTACAAAAGGAAAGCTACCAATACAGCTCACCTCCTTGCATCAAAGGCTAAATTCCCACCTGAAGTTCTTTAGTTTCTATCCCTCTTTGACTTGTCCGTGATAGTAGAAAAAGAAATCTATGTGCATTGACATTCTGACTTGCTAATATATCTGATATTTGTTTGTTTAAAAAAAAAAAAAAAATTCAGATCATTCATCTAAAATGGAAAACCAATCCCGTTTTCATTTACTATACTTTTTTCGTATGCCAATCCTTCATCAATTTCCCTCCTCCATTCCTAAGAGTCTGACTGGTAAATACTACTTTAATTTGAATCATTTTTCTCAACTCCTAGCCAACCTTTCTCGTGAGTTTCTCACTTTGAAAGTTTATATGGTTCTCTCTCTCTCTCTCTCTCTCTCTCTCTCTCTCTCTCTCTCTCTCTCTCTTCCTCTCTATTATGTTTCACTTCACTCTATATTTTTATTGACGGTCTTTATTAAAAAAAATACATCAATTTTTTTTTTATTAACAAGGAATTTATGCCCTTGATAAATTTTGTTTTGTCCACGGGTTTGGGTAGTTTTGTTTTTGAATGATTAATTTAATAAATAGAATGTTAGGATTAATATAAATTAGATGCCTTAGCGCTATGGGCTGATGGTTCTAAAGTTAGATATTTTTGTGCTTAGATTCTCAACTCCAAAAATTAAATAATTAATTAATAAATATAAGATGGAGTTATTAATTCTTAATTTTTTTTTTCTAAATCTTCAAGGTATAAATATTTTTTTGATTTGTAATAAATTTTAAGTACCTGCCCTATTTTTAAATTTGAATTTGGCTATTAATTAATATTCTTTACCTTCGATTCAAAAGAAACGCGAAACTAATTAAATTGTGGTAATTGAGAAAAAAAAACCCAAAACTATGATAGGTTTTTCTTCTTTTTTTTTTTTTTTTAATTTTCTTTAGCAATTTTTAAGTTATGAAGTGTCAAAAAGGAAGCAGTTGTATACATTTATACTTATTCTATATATACTGAGTAAAGATATTATTGCTATATTTAATGTAAAGTTTTGAACATCTTAATAAGTTAATAATGAGAAATTTTAAATGCATCATTTAACGCATGAAATTTTAATTTCACTCATATAAATATATATATAAATATCTATATAATAAAAAATTTCAAGAATTTAAATTTGCGATATTTTTAATTGTTGAATTTGTTCAAAAACTTGGATTACCTCTTTTTCTCCCTGCTTTTGTTATCTTTTTGATCATTTCACATGGAAACATAATATTTCACTCTTTTCATATTTTTTGATATTTTTTATAAAAATTTTTAAATTAATATTTAACACATTTATTAAACACTACATGAATACCTATTAAACAAAGTCAAATAAGATTTTTATTTTAAAAAATGCAATATTTAAACTTTAATTTTCTTTTAAAATTTCTTACAAATAAACATTTAAGTTAAAAATCCAATTTGAATATACATAAAATTTTAAATATATACATTTTACACTTTTTGTATCTGCTATCTAATAATGAAACTTAAGAATTTAAATTTAGAATATTTTCAACCTTTAAATTTATTCACTTCATCGTATGCTCTTATTAATGCTATTATTTAAATTTAAAATATTTTCAATCCCTAAATTAATTTATTTTGCCTTTAATTCAAGGTATAGCCTTGATTTGATAAAGATATGTTTGAATTGTTGTGCTAGGCGACTATGCCTTACTCATTATTTCTTTTAATTGATAATTTTTTTTTTAACACGTTTAGACTTTGTCTATTCAATTAATTATTTTTTTTTTAACAATGTTGGGTCAAGATATGTTTAAATCATAGTAATTTACGTAACCTGTAATCTTTTTAGGTTAATGTTTTTTTATTTTTACAGCTTTTGATTTAAATTTAATTATGGTCAAAATATATTTGAGTTATAGTTACATATTTTTAAATTAGCAATTTTTATTTTTATAAATTATTTTATAATTTTTTATATAAATTTATTTTTAAACTCAGTTAAATTTTTGTAGCTTTAGGCACGCGCCATCCTTCGTAAATCTATATTTCTTATCGTTATTGCATTTATTTGAAGAGGTAAATTTGATTACTACAAATAAAAAGGTAATACTTTATTGTTATTTTTACTAATGTTATTACCGCTAATGCATTAAATGAATGGATTAAAAATATATATACACCAAAGACCCAAATTTGACTCCAGCCCACGGGATTAGAGTCCTGTAATTATGCAATCTCAATCCTTTAACAATTGCGAGGTTGAGATTAGTCCCAGGAATTGAATATAAGAAAGTTAATTTTTATAAATTATAAAATTTTTTTACTCACCTTCAAAAGTATAATTTCAAAATCAAACAGTTTGTTTAATAATTTTTAACAAGTATAAAAAATTAATAGTCATGCACTTAAAAAATCAAGTAAATATATAAAATTCACACTCACTTAAAAATTATTAAATTAACTAGATTAGTTTATTAATAACTTAACTTAATAATCAAGTCTCAAATCTCACTAATAATTTAACTCTATAATCAAGTTTGGCTCAAAGCAAAAACGCGAACCGGCCATATTTGAAATAAATAATATATTTATAAGCATCCTAAAATATATATATACATATGTATATATTTTCTAAAATTTAAAAAGTATAACCCCCTATTATGATAGTGATGATCGTCTTTTATTAGTCATATATGTAGACAGTAGGTACTGTTTGGTATATTTTAACTCATCAAAATTAAAAGAATAAAAATAAAAAAAAAATTACAAATCTTTTTCAACTTCTTCCAGTCAAATTTAATCACTTGTTATTTTTATACCAACATTTTTATTTTTTTTCCATCCAAACACCACCCATGATTAAACAGTAAAATATGGCCCTATATATATATAGCACAACTCGCGTAACAATAGCACATCGAGACATTCCATTCATCAATCTCCGCTCTCTTAAACAAATTGTGAGTGTTTGAAGAGAAAATGAGCGATACAGAGGGTAGAGTTCCATGCTTGGGTGCTGAGAGGTGGGGCTACAAATGCTCTTTGTGTACGATAATATTTAGCAGCTGCCAAGGATTGGCCGGACACATGCACAGCCATCGCTTTGATGATGCGAACAAAAAAGGAAGCTCTCACCAGCGCGTTCTCCACTGCCCCATTATCTTTTAATCTTCTCCCGTTCGCAGCAAAGTCGTGAGCCGCCACCAACCACCTCTGCCGCCAGCGCCACCGGTATGATTTCAACCCCCTCTGTCTGATGTCACTCATCGTTGTCATGTCTCTGCAGCTATCCAACAGCCATCGCCCCGCTGCGAATCGGATTCCGGTGCGTCCTGGGCCTTTTGCGGGACAGAGGTCATCAGGATGAAGGGTGATTATTGATCCCTATGGTTGGTTTGCTGCTAGTAGAGGAGGAGGTGGTGGTGAAGAAGAAGAAGTCGTCACTCCCAGGGATGGCCTGGAAGTTGACACAGAATTGCGGCTTGGTCGCTAAAGGGCTTTTTTGTTTTTGGGGGGGGGGGAGTGCCTGGAAGTTGACACAGAATTGCGGCTTGGTCGCTAAAGGGCTTTTTTGTTTGGGGGGGGGGGGGGGGGCGGTTGGTTTGTGTGATGGGGCCATCTGAAATATGAAATATTTAAAACCGGATTATGTTTATTTTATTTTTGTTTTTATAGACAGTTAAATTAATGTTTGGAGTGTTAAAAGTAATCAATTCAAAATCAATGGTTGTTATATTATTTTTATTTTATTTTTTCTAAGTACAATTAACGTTTGGTGGGTTAAATTAAAGAAGAAATTCTAATTTAAAATTAATTAATTAGTAAAGAGTGAAGATGACCATTGAAGTTTTTTTATCATATATGAGAAAAATAAGTGCTCGGATGAGAGATTGAGAAGTCAAGTGGGGGAGTGGGAATGACTGTTCTTCTAGTAATAATTTATCCAAACTCTATCTCTCTACATGATAGGGCTCGTCTCTAGTCTACCAAGACTTACGTTATGTAATATTGTCGCTGCAGATTAACATGATATTTTATACTCTCTCACATTCAATATTCTAGAATTCCTATAAACACCCAATATTCTCTTGGAGAGTCACTCGCAATTCCACACTCACATATTTCACACCTTTCCCATACTCCAAGGATGCTGAGTTAAAACTCACACATACATACATAATCAATTTATACATCATGTCCAAATCAAAACTACACGCACATTTGAAGCAAAAAATGTAAAATAAAATAAGTAAATATAGTGAAATAAAAATCTTCACTTAAGTTACACAATATGTTCTATAAAACAGTACTAGGCACAGCCTAACCCAATATATATAAATCTATCACATCAACAGTATATAAAAAAAAATATACAATAGCTACATCGCAAGGGAAACAAAAGAATAATGTACAACGTCACACCAAAGGTAACAAAATAATATGAAAGTACTATACAAAAATAAGTTAAAAAAATCTAAGAAATCGAAGTCTCCCAGCCAAATAGTCTCACAAGCAACCGCGCTTCAGAACTTACACAGAAATTTGTGAGAGAATGAGCACGCACTAATCTAGGCGTATTCACTATGACACATAAGCATACAAAACACGTCTTATCATGCTACATACTGTACGTGATCATACATTTTAACCACCCAACATAATACACAAACAATTTAATGCAGAGTGAACTAATCATGCTCACATGTATCATCATTATACTACAATTTTATAAACATTAAATGGTTCCATTGTAAACATCACATCTACTACATCATCATCATCATAAGTGTAACATGATAATATACTCAACATTTTACTATTTAATACTAATATTAAATAGTTATAATCATCACCTACTAATTCTCCTTATCATGAAGCATAATATTATATTAAATTTACTATAACATAATCACCGTTTCAATCTCATCAACATTATAGTTATAATCCTTAGGATTACATCACATATCACATATAGGCAAACACTTTACGTGATTGGACCATAGCCACAGCGTGCAATCACCAGTGTACCATCAAAGGTACTAGCAACAAGTGCCAAAGCACTAAACTTCTGCCAAAATTAGCATTTACGACTTTGATATAGACCCAAAAAAAAAACTTCGTGGCATATTGGCCTACTAGAAGCAATATTTAAACTCTACCTAGGTTTAGTGACTCTTAACCGAAAGTTATGTGTGCCTTATATTTTACAATACCTTCCATCACAAAATCAAACCGAACTCACCACATTAGCAGAACATCACAATCCACATATAACAACACATCACAGTTAAATATACATCACAACAACATGACATCATGGTCCAATATACACTACTCATCTCATATATTAACAACATAATATATAATCATAATCTTATCAAGGACCCATGATCTCATCATAATCTTACACACATCATGCTCATCATATTTCCATAAAATCGTACTATTACAACATTACATAATATCCACACAACATGCACATTTAACAATGTAAATAAAATATACATCATATCATGCTCCTAATAGTTCATTATAATAACCGTATTTTCTAAACAATATGCTTATAAATATTAAAATAAATAGATAACAACCTTTAACAATTTAACATTAATTTATTATTCTCAAAATCTATTTTTATTTTTGAAAAATATTATTTTGAATTTTCAAGTCATATCTAGACTCAAAGTAACCCAAAAAATGAAAAAAAAAATAAAAAAAGGTAAACAATATGAAAACAGTATAAAACAGCAAAACAGAGAAAGTCATTTGGATGCTAGAATCCAGGCGTCGAACAATCGCCTTAACGGCAACAAATTTCCAATCTAAAAGTTAAAGTTTATACCCAAACATCCTACTCAAAACTCTAATTTCAGCATGAATAAATCCCAAATCAACCATTAATTAATATTTAAAACATTCAATTTCATACTCTTCTAACAATTTCTTCAACACACAAAATATATATATAATCCCCCTAAATGAAAACTCTTCAATTCTCATACATAACCCACACAACATATTGAACAGTTAATCAAATAACATGCCATCCATCTTAAAACATACCCTTACCTCAACTATAAAAGGAGAAGTTGAAGAAGAAAAAGAAGAGAAGAAGATGAAAAAGATGAAGACGAACAAAAGCATCACATAGGAAACTAAACTGAGTATCACCACAACACCGCAAAGGTTACCACCAAGGACCACCACACCATACACACAAGTTCTCTCTACAACCTCTTTCAACCCTCTACAATAGCTCTCAAACAACTTTCATACTCAGCAACAAATAGCAAAAGAATAAGAAGAAGCAAGAGAAGTTGGTAAGGTGGGATGGGGGTAGCTAGGTGAGAAATTAAAGTCAGAAGGAAGAAAGCTTCTTCAGGAAGCCTAACTCACACAAACCTCACACACAGTGCACACACACACGCACGCACACACTGACTCAGCCACCCAAACTATATACATATAACCTATGTATGCACAAAGTAGGGGAAAAAAGGTTAAATAAGACAAAACAAGATAATGTGTACACTAAGCACAAACATAAACTTCACCCAACCACCAACCCAAGAAACTAACAAATCACACTCAAATAACTCTACAATTAACACATGAATCTTGATAATATAATATTAAAATAAATATAGACTACTTCAACTTGTCTAATGCATCCATCATTCCCCTAACTCCATTATCATTTTTCACTTGAAATGACTTGTAATGAGCTATTTCTCCAAAAATTAATCACTGGATATCAACAAGTAACATTCATCTTCAGCCAAACCTCTTCTAAATTCAATACGTTGCGCAGTTTAGTGACTAGTTGTTCATAATTTATAGTAGTAACAACTCAAATGCTCCCTCATAGTCATGATCATAAGACAACTCCTTAACATTTGAAATTACATTCTCATCCTAATAGTAAAATAATGTTACATATTGTTCCACCATCGTACCTTCTATTACCAAAATTGCAAGCTCAAGGTTATAAAAATTCAAATCATTAAATAGGACACTTCTTGAATGTTTGAGAAAGACATGGCT
Source organism: Vitellaria paradoxa (assembly GCA_019916065.1). Lineage (NCBI taxonomy): Eukaryota > Viridiplantae > Streptophyta > Magnoliopsida > Ericales > Sapotaceae > Vitellaria > Vitellaria paradoxa. Next base: position 43,516,276 of record CM034235.1, on the reverse strand, counting down.
ATATACATGTATATCTTCCAAATCATAGTCAAGAGAAATGCTAAATGGTTCTATTTTTATCTTTTTACACCCTATTTTTTTCACAATAAATATTGTTTTTTAAAATATGAGATAATTGAAATACTCTTAGGAGGTGTTTGTTTTGAGAGTAACAGATGATAAATTTTACTGGAATAATTTTCACACTCTATTACATCAGTTTGGATGACGGGAGTAACAATTACTCTAAGTTAACTACCCCCATATGAGAGTAAATTTTTACTTTAGGAGGGAGATGGGTAATGGAGGGATAATAGAAAAATTTTACTCTTTTCTCATTACCCCCATAAAATATTTCTTTACCTCCGTATAAAATCTTAAACAACATTTTTCTATAAATAATTATAATAAATATATAAAATAATAATTTATTTAATCAAACTAAAATTAATTAATTATTAAATTATTTTATCAAAATAATATTTAATAAATAATAGTTTATTATTAAAACAATACTATTGAAATATTAATTTATAACTAAAATTATTTATTTTCTCAAATTAAAATTAATGTTTAATGACTTATTAAAATAATCTATTTTATTAAAATATTTTACTAAATGAAAATTATGTCTCATAAATAATAATTTACTATATTATGTATCATATTAATATAATTTATTAAAATCAATAACATATCTAAATAAAATAAAATAATTTGTTTTATTAAATTATTTATCAAAATAAAAATAATTTTTAACAAATAATAATTCACCATTAAAATTAATTACTATTGAAATATTAATCTATGATAAAATTATTTTTTATAATTAATATTTTTCTAAAAGTATATATTTTAATAATATATTTTTTATTAAAATTAATTATTATTAAAGTAACAATGATTTAAATGATTTATTCTATTACAATATTTTATTAAAACTAACTATTAATTTTTATCCATCAATTTATCCTCATTTCAAATACAATTATCTATCAAAATTTTTAGCATTTTAAATATAATATAATTATTACCGGATAATATTTATTCTCTCATTTCAAACATAAGTATCGCAAACTTATTAACTTATTAACAATTATCCTCACAATCTTTTACTCTCAAATTTTTCACCCCGTACCAAACATGACCTTAATCTTATTATAAACCTTTCCTTTATATGATATATGCATTTGTGTGTGTATATATGATGTATGTATATTTATTTATTTATCTATTCATTTATAACAAGTCTGTCATGTGTATCATGCTAGCCAACAAGGTGAAACTTTTTCAGACAAATCAGACGAATATATAACATCAGAATAGAGGTCCCGTTCCAGGTTTGTTATGTATCTTTACACGACAGAATCAATAGGCTTATAAGGCATGCTAACACATATTTCTTTCCTCATGGGATAATTGATATATATCATCAATAGAGCGTTCACATAATAGGAAGAAATAAGGGGAGATATGCTATTGAAAGTTCTGAGAGTTAAAGCACCGAATGGGCTCCACATCAGGGTCTCAAGTAACTGACTTCGTTATGTACAGAAAAAATATGTAGAGCAAATATATATATATATATATATATGCTGACAAATTAAAAATTGAATGGAAATTGGGATTGAACATTTTGTTAAATTGTTTTTTTTCCCACGTAATGCCTTCCAAACTATATATAAACTCAATATATATTTGGTATGTAACTCAAGCTGACCATTCTTACTGTTGGAAGAACTGATTCGGGAAAGAATTTTAGTTAATCACTGTTCAAAATAATTTCAGAGAAGCTAATTTAAAATCCCAAATGTCACTATGTCACTGCCAATTAAGTTAGGGGGCTTGGGGTTTAATGGGTAGTTTCAAAGTTTTTAAGATTTTAATGAAATCGTATTATTATTTTGTAATTTTATTAACAGTATTTTTTCAATTAGCTTTGGCTGGACAATATTTTTCTAATTTTTTTTATGTAAAAACAGTAATCGAAACGAAGTAAAAAAAAAATCCCTCGATCTTCTCTGGGTAAAAGAAAGGACAAAGAAATTAATTAAAAAAAAAAACAGGTAAAAAAAATGAAGGTTACAGAAACTTCTCTTTCTGTGAAGTAAAATATAAAGAAACTGTATGTTTAAAAATAACAGTCATTTTTTATATTTTGTCCCACCAAAAATGTACGAACCCTAAAAAAATTAATTAATCGAATTTCTTGGATTGAATTGTAAGGTAATTATCAATTATGTAATTCTTTCACTAATTATTTATAACTTTAGATAGGAATGTATATTATTTATGAATACTAGACGCTGGTGAACATGTAATGTGTGTGAAAATTTTTTTTTAACATTTTGATAAATATATATATATTTTTTTATGTATATATATATATATATATATACAAACAAAGATAACTATTAAATAAGAAACATTTATATTAACGTGTGTATGTATAATTTGTCTTTAGGTTATTTTGTCAATATAAAAAGGATAAGAATAACTACAAAATAGAAAATATGTTAATTGTTTTTTTAGATTTGAATAGGATAACTGTCATTTTTAAATTTAAATTTAAATTTGAAATTAATTTTTGAATTTGAGAATGTTATAAAATAACTATTATATCCTTACCTTTTAAAATCAACACTAATATATGTATTTAGTTTTAGGAGTATTTTTGTTAATTTACAAAATATGAGTTTCATCAAAATTGTAATTTCATAAAAATAAAAGTTTCACCAAATTACGGCACTCGCTCTATAATGGTATAGATATATAGCTAGATTATGCATGAAGAAATAGTTATAAGCAATTTAAAAAGGTCATTAATGGAATAATTCGGCCATTCCTATTAAATTTAGAGGTCATTTGGTTTATTTTTTAATTTTCTGTTTTGTGTTTTTATTTTCTATTTTCTGTTTTGATTTCATTTTTTATTTTGTGCTTTTAAAAATAAGGAAAACAACTCAAAATTCATTTGGTTACTTCTGTTTTCAAAATTTGTTTTCGAAAACTAAAAATGAGTTTACACATGAAATAAAAAATGATAAAAAGTCATTTTGAGAGTTTTTAACAAAAAAAAAAAGAAAAATCTCAAAATAAGGAAAATAAAGTATTTTTTGTTTCTTCATTTTGAGATTTTTAACACAACAAACAAAAACAAAAAATAAAAAACACAAAAGTAAATCAAATGCCACCTTAGATACTTAATTTATCTCAAAACTAAATAGTACACACACGTGGCATTAAAAAAATAATTAATTTAATTATTAAGAAAGAATTTATGATTAATTATTTGTAATCTAAAAATTAGAATTCATATATAAATGACTCAGAGATCGATAAAATGTATTAAATTGAAAAGATTTTAATCAAAGCGAGTCAAGTGTTGCAACCACTCATGTAATTATTAAATATTTCAAAATCTTTTACTAAAATAAATTAGTATGTTCTACACCTGCACCCAAGTTCCGTTGTCTAGAGTTTGAGGTGACAAGTTTAAATCTCGGCGTGTGACTTTAATCGAAATAACTTTTTTTTTTTTTAAACTCGACGTGTCTGGACTGTTTGCGCGTATCATAACTGATTCCTAGAATTCTGAAACTAACGACTTGATAAGCCCTCCAGTAAACCTGAAAAGACCCAAACTAATAACCACTGAACAATAAATCAAATTTTACCAGTTCAGCTAACTCTCAGTATTAAAATAACTCTTGTTACATGACAAGAGTGCAAATTTAGGATTGGAAAAATCATCTTCGAGCTCGAGCAACGAGTCGAAGCACATAAATCTTTAAAGGTAGCTGAATTAGTAAGATTTTAAATTTATTTCTTAATGATTACTATTTCGAGTCTATTTAAAGTCATTTAAGGTTTACTCGGTCACTAACTTTAAAGCCTTCTAAGATTAATTGAGGTGCATACAAATTAAGTCAGACACCTTAAGTTATTAAAAAAAAAAGGAAAAGAAAGAAAATAGAAGGAGAAGAAGTTAAAAGCACATAAATGACGCGGACTCAATTCGACTTATTCGAGATAACTGAAGGAAATTTTCTTCTCTTTAAAAATTTGAAGACATTATTCATATAATAGTAATTACAAACGACTTCAACTGTTATTTAAACTCATGTAAAATTAAATTATATTTATTTATATGTTAAAATTATAAAAATTGTCACACTATATAACAGTCATCTTGAAAAGATTAGATAATCGAGATAATAAATACCATAAGACGAAATATAAAAAGAAATCATTTTTTTAGAATTATTTTTTTTTCTTGATAATTGATGGGTGAAATATAACATAAAATAAGAGACGTAAAATGATTTGATAAGAAATAATTTTAAACAATGGCTATAAAATTGTATATCAACTATTTTCAAAGATACAAAAGAATTCCAAATCTCGTAAATAAACAAAATCCCGATATAATAGATGGTGGGATTCACAATAGATTAATGAATCCAGAAAGTTACACTCGATTTGAATGGGGAAAAACATGACACGACATTTGCAATTGATATCACTGACCCTACTTACATTTAACAAAGAAAAAATAACCTGATTTTTACAATATGGTAAAAAATAAAAAAATAAAAAAATCAACACTAACGAATGGAAAAAGCCTCTCGTCTAAGCACGGCCCATAAAACCCCATTTGCAATACAACAGCAAACACAAACAATCTCTGACTTGTTACAAATTAATCCTATTGAAAGCCCTTTGTCGGTGCTGGTTCATTCCAAATTTCAAACCCATCAACCCCCTGGTTCTCCTGCGTAGCCTCAGTAACATCATTTTCGGTTCCATGGGATTTCTTTAGCTTTGCCACAAGAACCCACATGTTTGCAAGCTCATTTTCAAGATAAGCTTCTCTTTGCTTGGATTCCTCTACCTTCCTCTGTAACTCAGCTTCTCTTTGATCCTTCTCAGCCAGAGCAGCTCCGTATGAAGCTTCCCTCTCCCGGTTTGATGCTAGTTCCCTCTTCATATTGGAGGATAACCCGCTTTGGTCCTGATGTCTGAGATGACCGTCTCTTCGGCCATTCTTCATGGTACAACTGCTTTTACGCTGGGTGGGAGAATTCTTCTGTGCTGCCAGCTCAGCAGAGAGTCTCTCGTTATGGTTCATGAGCTTGGCAACTTCCTCTGACAATGCCTTGAGCTCCATTGCAGCAGCAGAAGCTAATCCTTTTGCTTGAGAACTTTCTTCTGAAAGTTTTTGGTTCCGAAGTTCAAGCTGATCTTTCACCTCAGTTAGTCCAGCCAATTTGCGTTTGAGTTCTTCAATTTCGGTCTCCTATTTTGTTTTGAGAGGGGGAGGAAAAAGAGACCAAAAAAAGAAAAGAGAGGCATGAGTTTAGATTGAATAACTTCAAATCATATGCTAGTTCAAAGCCAGACAATGCATATCCTTTTGTCAACATTACAAGTTGGAAAAAATATGTTCGCTAATGCAGACACATAACTGGTATCTCTGTCAAGTTGCTGATCATCAGTCAATGATAAAGATTGTGCACATAGAACTTCGTTCATTGGTAGTATATTCTATAATCTCAAGCTCTCCAGAATTGGAAAACAATTGGGATGCTTCAACAATTGCATGTATAAACATACAAGGGTCTCAATTTCAAACCTCATGGTCCTTCCTCTTTCAGCGGTGGGAAAATATTGTTAGGAGGTTCTCCTCACACATACATCTGTATTAAATATTTAAATATTTTCCCATGTCCCGTACTCTTCTAGGGTCGGAAAGAAACCCGCAGCCTCTAACCATGGGTGCGCACTGGGTGAAGCCCGTCCCATGGCCCTGGCCGGCAAAGAACTACGAGAAGGTAAACCAGCCTAGGCAAGTCCTAGCTCACCGGCTCAGCCAAGAAGGCTATTAGATGACCCTCCATAATTAGAGGAAGGACTGCCCCTAAGAGGAGTCGAACTTTGGACCTATTGGTCCCAGGCCCTTCAGCCCGCCATCCGAACCAACTCGACTACCCCTTTCGGGGCCCCATGTCCCGTACTCTTGAATAAGAGAATTGATAGATATGTTAAAATTCATGAGAGTTTGCCTCGAAATTTGAAGCTGATGTCTACAAAAAGAAAGCACATGTTTTATTTGAAAAAGTCTAAGGTAGACTTAGTATTTGATATTTGTTTCAGATCAAATTCTTGCTCCTTAATTTTCTGGCTTTCAGTTAGTAGAGTAGTGCCGATAAAATCTGAAAGCAATTGAGATATTTTAGGATTTTCAGTTTGGTTGTAAGCTTATAAATAGGCATTTTCATTTCTGAAATATGTATGTGTGCCTTCCTTCAACTCTTTTAACTCTCAATTTCTTCTTTTACTTCCTTCAAAACATTATATTTTCAGATTATTATTAAAAAAAAAAAAAACTGAATCTGCCAACATTTCAACAGTGGTATCAGAGTTTCATTCCTTCAGGCTATGAGGTTTATTTGAGTGTGAACACTGTGAGGTTGAAAGAGAGAGAGAGAGATTTCCACATTTATTTATGGCTTCTTCTAACTCTTCTGCTCCTGCAATTCCTATGTTTACAGGAGATTATTTTCACATATGAGCTGTCAAAATGAGAGTTTATTTGAGATCTCAAGGTCTATGGCATGTAGTGGAAACTGATGAAGATCCACCTGCCTTGAGAGAAAATCCAACTCTTGCTCAGATAAAGGCACATGAAGAAGAAAAGCTAAAGAAGGACAAAGCCTTGACCTGTATCCATTCAGGTTTGGCTGATGGCATCTTTAGTAGCATTATGCACTTGGACTCTACTAAAGTTGTATAAAGGCAAGCAAAGTACTCACTCTTAAAAGAAAGTTTGAGCTACAAAAAATGAAAGATGATGAGCTGGTGAAGGACAACTCAGCAAGGCTTATGAAGCTGGTCAACCAAATCAGATTGCATGGTGAGACTCTACCTGATCCATTCAGGTTTGGCTGATGGCATCTTTAGTAGCATTATGCACTTGGACTCTACTAAAGTTGTATGAAGGCAAGCAAAGTACTCACTCTTAAAAGAAAGTTTGAGCTACCAAAAATGAAAGATGATGAGCTGGTGAAGGACAACTCAGCAAGGCTTATGAAGCTGGTCAACCAAATCAGATTGCATGGTGAGACTCTACCTAATCAGAAGGTGGTAGAAAAGATCATGGTTTCAGTGCCTCAAAAGTTTGAAGCCTAGATCTCTACAATTGAAGAGTCTCGTGACTTGCAAAAACTCACAATTGTAGAATTAATTAGCAAGCTTCAAGCACAGGAGCAAAGAGTCTCAATGAGAAGTGATGAAGCTACTGAATGTGCTTTTCAAGCAAATCACAAGGGAAAAAGTTCTGAAAACCTTTAAGGAAAGAAGTCCTTCAAAAAACAACAAAGGGAAAGCTGTAGGATCTTCGGCTACACCAGCAAAAAAAAGGGAACTTTCCTCCTTACTGTCATTGCAAAAGGACCAACCATGCTGAGAACGATTATTGGCACAAAGATAAACCTCCTTTAATTTCTACAATAAAGTTGGCCACACTGAAAAGTATTGTAGGGCCAAGAAAAGCCAATCTCAGCAGCAAACTCAACAACATGCAAATGTGACTGAAGAAGACAAAAATGATGATGAGCATTTGTTCATGGTCTCACAAGCACTCAGTTCTCATGAACTAAATACTTGGCTCATTGACAGTGGCTGCACCAGTCACATGACCGAACATCTGTCGTTTTTCACCTCTATTGATAGATCAGTTCAACCAAAGGTCAAGCTGGGAAATGATGAAGTTGTGCAGGCCAAAGGAAAAGAGACAATTGCTGTCAGCACCAAGAGAGGTACAAAAATTATCACTAATGTTCTTTACATTCCAGAACTAGATCAAAATCTTCTTAGTATTGCTCAAATGCTAAGAAATGGATATGCAATCGCTTTTAAAGAAAAATTCTATGTCATCACTAATGTTCACGGAATAGAGATAGCAAAAATTAAAATGGATGGAAATGGCTTTTATTTGAAGCTTAATTTAGTTGAAGGTCATGTCTTTAGTGCCAAGATTGATGAAAGTGTTGTTTGGCACAAAAGATATGGTCATTTCAACTTGAAGTCATTGAAGTTCATGCAGGAAGCTGGTATGGTTGAAGACATGCCTGAAATCACAATCAATGCTCAAACTTGTAAAAGTTGTGAGCTAGGGAAGCAACCTAGACAACCATTCCCTTATGATACGACCAAGAGAGGTACTCAGAAGCTGGAATTGGTCCATTCAGATATTTGTAGACCAATAAGCACAGTCTCATTGGGCAGCAATATGTATTTTGCACTATTTATTGATGATTTCAGCAGAATGACTTGGGTTTATTTTCTAAAAACTAAGTCACAAGTACTTTCCAAATTCAAAAGCTTCAAGAAAATGGTTAAAACCCAAAGTGGTCAGAAGATCAAGGTGCTCAGAACTGATAATGGAGGTGAGTATTCCTCAACAGAGTTCAACACTTTCTGTGAAGAAGTTGGAATTGTACACCGACAGTTCCATACTCACCACAGCAGAATGAAGTCTCCGAGAGAAAGAATAGAACTGTGATGGAGATGGCAAGGTGCATGCTATTTGAAAAGAAGTTACCAAAGCTTTTATGGGCTGAAGTAGTCAATACTTCAGTATATTTGCTTTACTTCAATATATTTGCTTAACAGACTACCAATTGGGTCTGTTCTAAGCAAAACACTAATAGAGGTATGGTCTGGTGTAAACCTTCTGTTAAGCACCTGAAAGTGTTTGGCTCATTGTGCTACTTTCATGTGCCATCTGTTAAGAAAGGGAAGCTTGATGAAAGAGCTGAGAAAGGTGTATTTGTTGGGTATGCAGTAGAATCAAAATGTTACAAGTTTTATAGCTTGAGTAGAATAAAAATTGTGATAGGTAGAGATGTGCACTTTGATGAAAATTCTTATTGGAATTGGGACTTGAAGAAAGTCAACAAGTGTGATCAAGCCACTCCCTCTATTCCTGAACCAGCAACAGAAAGCACGAGTATTGAAGATCCACTTGTTGAAGCAACTTCAGACACACCAGTGCTAAAGGTGCGGTCATTATCTAATGTGTATGAGAGGTGCAATCTTATACATGCTGAGCCTACATGTTACACAGAAGCTGCAAAATTTCGAGAATGGATTAAGGCTATGAAGGCTGAAATTGATGTTACTGAAAGAAGTAGAACCTGGAAGTTGACAAAACTACCTGAAGCTAAGAAGGCAATTGGTGTGAAATGGGTTTTCAGAACCAAATTCAATTCAGATGGTTCAATCTTCAAGCACAAGGCCAGATTGGTTGCGAAGGGCTTTGCTCAAGTTGCTGGAGTGGACTATGGTTATACATTTGCACCAGTAGCTAGACATGACACTATAAGATTGCTACTTGCTCTTGTTGGTCAAATGGGATAGAAAGTGTACCATTTAGATGTCAAGTCAGCTTTTCTAAATGGTATACTTCAGGAAGAAATTTATGTTCAGCAACCAGAAGGCTTTAAGGTTGCTAGAAATGAGCACAAAGTGTACAAGCTACATAAGGCTCTCTATGGTTTGAAGCAGGCACCAAGAGCCTAGTATAGCAGAATTAATTCTCCCCTATTCCAGCTTGGATTCAGGAGGAGTGAAAATGAAGCCACCTTGTATTTGAAACAAAATGATGATGGTTTGCAGCTGGTAGTGTCACTTTATATTGATGACATGCAAGTTACTAGAAGTAATATGCAGGTTCTCGCCAAGTTTAAAACAGAAATGCAAGATGTATTTGAGATGTCTGATCTTGTCATCATGAACTACTTCCTTGGAATGAAAATATGCCAATGCAGCTCTGGTATTTTCATTTCACAAAGAAAATATGCTGTTGATATTCTCAAGAAATTCAAGCTAGAATCATGCAAAGGAGTAGCAACTCCACTGGCACAGAATGAGAAGATTTCAAAGAATGATGGTGAGAAACTTGAGGAACCCTTTGCATATAGAAGCTTGGTAGGAAGCCTACTGTACTTGACAGCAACCAGACCTGACTTATGTTTCCAGCTGGTTTGCTTTCAAGATTCATGAGTTCACCTACAAATGTTCACATGAGAGTTGCAAAGAGAATGCAAAAGTATGTTGAAGGTACAATAGATCTTGACATTTGGTATTGGAAGACAAGAGGAGTTAAGCTAAATGGCTATGCAGAGAGTGATTGGGCAAGAAGTCTTGATGACATGAAGAATACTTCTGACTATGTATTTACAATTGGTTCATGTGTCATTTGCTAGATTGCAAGAAAGCAAGAAGTGGTAGCACAATCAACTGCAGAAGCAGAGTATATATCCCTTGTAGCTGCTGCAAATCAAGCAATATGGTTGAGAAAATTGCTTGCTGATCTAGGCCAGGAACAAAGCTCACCAATTGAGCTTTATTATGACAAGAAGTCAGCCATTGCCATTGCTCAAAATCCTGTCCAACATGGACGGACTAAGCATAACTAAACCAAACCAAACTAAACCAAGCCTTTTCCTACTAGGTGGGGTTGGCTATATGGATTTGTCGACGCCAATTTGATCTGTTTAGGGGCATGTCCTCCGATAAATCTAGGTAGGTTAGGTCATGTTTAATGGTTTCTTTCCAGCTTCTCTTGGGTCTTCCTCTACCTCTCCTACTCCTGACAATCTCCATACTTTCACACCTTCTAACAGGTGCCTCTGCTGGACGCCTTCTAACATGGCCAAACCATCTTAATCGGTTTTCTCTCATTTTATCTTCAATCGGTGCTATTCCTACTTTGCACCTAATCTCCTCGTTCTTAATCCTATCTTTCCTTGTAATCCCGCACATCCACCTTAGCATCCTCATCTCCGCAACTTCCATCTTCTGACCATGATTATGCTTTACTGCCCAACACTCTGATCCATATAGCAGCGCTGGTCATGGACGGACTAAGCATATTAATGTAAAATTTCACTCCATAAGGGAAGCTGAAAAGAATTCACTTGTCAAGTTGCATCATTACTCAACTAAAGTGCAACTTGCTAACATAATGACTAAGGCACTTCCTAATTCAAGGCTGCAGTTCCTAAGGATGAAGCTTGGCATGTCTAAGGCAAATCTCGAGGAATGTTAAAATTCATGAGAGTTTGCCTTGAAATTCGAAGCTAATGCCTACAAAAAGAAAAGCACATGTTTTATTTGAAAAAGTCTTAGGTAGACTAAGTATTTGATATTTGTTTCAAATCAGATTCTTGCTCTTCAATTTTTTGATTTTTAGTTAATAGAGTAGTGCCAATAAAATTTGATAGCAGTTGAGATTTTTAAAGATTTTCAATTTGGTTGTAAGCCTATAAGTAGGCATTTTCATTTCTGAAATATATCCGTGGGTGCCTTCCTTCAACTCTTTAACTCTCAATTTCTCCTTTTACTTCCTTCAAAACACTATTTTTAGGTTATTATAAAAAATTAAAAAAATAAAAAAAAAAAAAACCCTGAATCTGCCAACATTTCAACAGGATAGACACGTACTAACACCCTACACCAATACATGAGTCCATGTAGCATAGAATCCACATGCCATGTAATGCTCTATTACCTTCATTCCAAAGAATGGCCACTGAATGATCAAAATGACCTTTAAAAAAAGTAATAGTCATACAAATAAAAAAACAAAATGACCCTTAAGGTTATTTTGGTCATTTATTGACCTTTTTTTTTTTGGTGGGAAAGAAATACAACTGTTAGTCTTTTGGATAGGGCTTATTTGTGTTGGCAATTCTCAAGCAAACACATTATTTATAGGTTTTATTTTGTAGAGTTTAGAATGTCACAATGTCATCTAATAAGCTGTGAATCTCAAGATAAGTGAGCAAACAGTGGCCAAAAAATGTTTGAACACTTCTATTTATTATCATGGATGTTTGGAAAAAGATGGAATTGATGAAAGATTAAAAAATTAGCTTGGGTTGAAGACTACATAGTTATGCTTCAGTCACGCCCGCAACAAACCCGTGACCTACCCGCGACAGACACTTTTTTACATCTATGTTTTATGCTAAGCGACACAGTTCAATTCTTGTACAAAAAATAGTACACCTCGCGAGACCGCGAGTAGCTCGCGCCTATGAGACTTGTCAACAAAGGCTGCGAAATTTTGGCCCAATTTTTGTATCGCGACCCAACCCATTCCAGACCCTAAATCTTCCACTTTAAATACAAGAAACATCCTTTGGGCCTGGCCGCTTTTTTCAAAACCAGAACGGATCAATTCTGGAGAGGAAAAACACTTGTGAGGCAAAAACCCATCTTGATTCCTAGACTTTTGTTTAGATTTCTTTGTTGAAAATCATATGCTTTTGAATCCAAATCTAGGGTTGTCTACTAAATTGATAAAGTGCTTCTACAGCAGTTGGAGCAGGTTGAAACTTCACGGAAAAGGTGCATTGCGGGTGTCTAGCAATCAAGGAAAGAGAGATCGGGTACAAATAGATCAATAGAATAATTGATTGGATGAACTTGTAATCTCTTGGTGAGTTCCTTGTAACCTTTGATTATAATGAAGCCATTTGTCTGATCCGCATCAAAGATCCGAGGTTGTTTTTTCCTTTTAGTTTAAAGGAATTTTTACCCTCATCAATAAATTCTTGTGTCTCTTATGGTGTTTGTTAAATTTGGTGCATATTGTGGATTGTTTACTTATTTTTGTTTATTAATCTACAAAACCTAGTATCTATCTTCAATGTACGATTTATAAACCTCAGGGTGGGTTGTTCTATTGAAGGTTATTCATATTGGGAATTTGCAACAGTTTTGCAATTTCAACAACAAAGTATTCCATGGCATGTGCATATCACATGCCATTTAAATTTAACAAATATCGTCCATTTGACTTTTTTAGTCCAAACATTGAGAAGATCATGTCACTTTTAAATTATATATGAGAATCATATTTTTTTGGCCAAAACACAAAGGGATAAAACGTAATTACTCTTTTCTTTTCCTGCCTGCCAAGTTTTTAACAATTAAATAAGCATAGCGTTAGGGTGTGTTTGCAGTAATGATTTGGTGAGGAAAAAGAAAAAAAATAAGGAAAACGAATGGAAAAAAGAGAGAAACTATAAAATCCCAATTGCATTAATTTATTTCAATAGATTAAAAAAATATAAAAAAATAAAAAGTATTTATCAATAAATTAATTTTCTAATTTAATTATTTTTAATTTCTAAAAATCCCATACTTTTCCCCTCCATTTTCCATTACAAACAAAACATGAGGTGTGATTTTCAATTCTTATCCCTTTCCTTTTCCTTGACAGGTCATTGATCCAAACACAGCCTTAAGGTAATCCTGGAAGCTATTGTTGGTATGTCAAACACAGCCTTAAGGTAATCCTGGAAGCTATTATTGGTATGTCATTGGTATTAAGGCATGCTCAAATAATGTGAAGATTGAAAAGTGTTAAATTTTATCCAGAGTTTTCAAGTGAAGATAGAAATCACTTCCATAAACATAAAACACCAGATCCAAAATAGGGAGATACTAGTGTGGCAATAAAGATAAAAATTTATAGAACATTTGTTCAAACAATGACACATTACAATAAATTGGGCCACCAGAGCTGCAATAAAATGAAATGGACTGACAAGCCATGGAATACTTGTGTGTTGCTTATGCACACATAGAAGATTTTGAAATGATAGACAATATACCATCTATATATGAAAAAGTTAAAGAAAAATGCCATTATCAAATACAGCACAAACTTACCGCAAGCATCAAATTAGATTGGTATAGCTCACTCTTTTATGTTTACCCAATTATGTCATTAAGACATACATTTTACAAATATGCTTGATGATAAATCTAGAGATCAATGAAACATGAAGAGAGAAAATACATGTACACGACTGCATCAAACTTAATATGTGTGATATCATCAAAGATTTTGTTCAATCACACTTAAATTTGTATTCCACGTTTCATGTCAAGCTACTCACAAAATTGATATGAGATCAACAAAACTTGTCATAAAAAGGGTTCCACTTGGTAAACGCCAAAATTACTTGACCATGCAACTTTTACAGGTTAAAATGCACCAGTCAGTAAAACAAGGACTTCTGAAATGAATTTTATGCTTCATTTGCTTTTCAAAAAAATTTTAATAGAACTGCATGCAACTCACGAAGCACATTTTAAACGATTTCATAATTTTCCTTAGCAAACCTGAGCTTGTAGAAGCAACCTTTCGTTCAAATCATTCAAAATTTTTCTTTCTTTGCCTGCACAATTTTCTCCGTGGAGGCATTTTGCTTCCCAGTAATGCTGTGAATTTCCAACAATTTGGCTGACATTTCTCACCTCCAGTGCATCGGAGAGCTGTTGTTTCAAGGAGGCAATTGTTTCTTGCAATCCTTCACATTCACATATCTGAGAGAAAGGATTTTTTTTTTTTTTTTTTTTGGGTCACAACTGATTCTCAACTACCAAAATCACAGAAAAATGGAAGTTCCATAGAATTAACTAGTGGGTCTATACCTTTTGGTCAAGCTGCTCTTGAATTATACGATTATCCGCAGTTTTTACCTGAAATAAGAAAAATTATATGCAGCTTCTCACTAAAACTCAAGAATGAAGGGTAGACAATAAGACTGAAGAAATGTTCACTTCATGTTCCTTAATTAGAATTAAAATAATGTCCTACTTACCACAACCAAGAGCTAAAGCAACACCATCCAACACTACTAAAACAAAGCATTCAGTCGTGCTAAAAAAATAAGGAACATTCAAGCATCCAATCAAAATAAAATGATTCCAACACACCATACACAGCATTTTAGATGGATCCATCTTGTGGGATCGACTTATCTTTTTTATGAAATCTCAGAATTATTATTGCAGATCTAGTTTAGAAGGTAAAGAAGCAAAGATAAATAATTTTGTTTCATTTCAATTTTCAAAGATATCTTAAATGTGAGAATAATAATATTCCCAGGGTAAGAAGGTATATAGAAATCATCACCTCGAGTTCGAATGATTTCTCATGCAGTTGTGCCATTACTTCAGCTACAGACTGCAATATCAAACTGAACTCATTAAAAAAATGCTCTTGGACGGCAATACGAAACAATAATTAGTTCTCAACTTAAGTTGTAATTAAGAAGCAAACCACCATTGCAACTAAAGAGCTGACTCACTTGCGGTGCTTCCACATCATCCATTTTGTCCCAAGACGAGAAAATGGAATCAGCAATTTGCTTCTCCAGCAAAGCTATTTGTTCATTCTTCCTTCGGATTTCATCATTCAACTTTCTTATTTCCACCTTAAATAGAAGAGGGACACGTGTTGAACTTTCTGAGGATGTCGAAAGCAGTTAAAACACAATGATAAATAATGAAGATGTTACTTGAATATGTTCCTCCTTAGGGTTTCTTGCAGCCTCCTCAGACAACCGTTTTAGAGTACTTGAATGGAGTGCCACCTCACCACACAAAATCTTTTGCTGCTCCCTCAGGAGGTCAATTTGATCAATTGCCTTCATGCTAGTCTGGCACCAAATAAGAATGTAACTCCAAATCCATAGACCAAACGAAACCATATTAATTACCAAATCATATATGAGATTAACATGCAAATTTATGCATTCAAATTCTCTAATTCCTTGAGCTAAATTATAATTGTTACATAGCTCGTCATGATAACACTAGATTTAGAGTTTACTAAGGCCCCGTTTGGTAATGTTTCCGTTTTCTGTTTATGTTTTCAAAATTTTGTAAACTCACAACAGAAACATGTTTGCTAAACCTATTTACATTTTTTTGTTTCCAAAAAAAATGAAACATAAGCAAAAAAACGTAAACAGAAAAAATGTGTTTTCATTCTGGTTTTCTTTTTTGTTGCCAATATTTTGTTAATTTTAAAACTTTGTCTATTTTTGTTACATTATATACAAAATAAATTATTTTATTCAAATATTTTATTAAAATAAGTTATTTTAATAAATAATATAATTAAATTCAATAAATTAAATTACTTATATAAATTATTTTTAATAAATAATAAAACTAAATTAATTTAATTTAATAATTAATTATTGCTAAATTATCTTAAATAAATATCATAATTAATTTATTTAATTTAATAAGTAAATTAATTTATATAAAATAATTAATAATAAATAATTAAATTACATTAATTTTTAATTTAATTTAATTTAGTAATTATTATTAAATTATTTTAAATAAATATCATAATTAAATTAAATTATTTATGATTTAATTAATTTAATTTATATATAATATATTTTACTAAATAATTTTAATAAATAATTAAATGAATTTAATTAATTTAAAAACAAATAATTTAATTTAATAATTAATCTAATTTAATTATTTATTTAATATGAAATATATTTTATTAAATTATTTTTAATAAATAATATAATTTAATATATTTTATATTTATTGAATTAAATGATTTTAATAAATAATTTACTGTATTAATTTAATTAATAAATTAAATTAACATAAAATATATTTTATTAAGTTCTATTAATTTTTTAAAACTAATAAAATTAAATATTTTCTAAAATAAAAAATTAATAATTATAAACAAACTTGCATTTCCAAATACAGTTTCAGTTTTCATTTCAGAAAAAATAAACGGTAACAGAAAACAAAAAACAAAAAACAACAACAGAAAAACAACAACAAAAAAATAACAGTATTGTCAAACGGGCCCTAAGCAAAACAGATGCAATTTCCAAAAATTGAATAACAGACTCCACTTGGTAGGCATTTCCAGACAGCTAAACATGAGTCAACTATTTGACAATGACACTAAAACGAACATTAAAATTAAAATTATAGAGGATTCATTGAATTTGTAATTTATATTTCCTTGCAAATTCAAATTCTACCAGTTCCACAGAAAGTGCATAGAGAAGAAAAGTTAATTCCTACTGACAAAATGCCTGTCAGCATGCACTCCATGGACACAGTGATTTTCTTAAATAGTTCAACTTTTAACCAATAAGATTGGAGGGCTGAAATTTGCAGTAGGGACAGCAAAAATTATAGGCTTCGAGTGAAGCTAAGAATACAACCACGACAATTACGCACTGAAATTATGCATTCTTACGTTCAATGAGTGCAACAAGAAGAAATAAGAAATAAATATTGGGCATTCTGAAAATTTTATGAGCAAAGCCTAAGCAAGAACTAAAAAATAAAAAATGAACCCAAAGGCTCCAACGTTGTAGCAGAATAAAGATGAGTCGGCGAAGTACACTGCCCAACTGCACATCAAAATGTTGATTGTGTGTGTGCATGAGTAGAAGAGTTTCATCTCTTTCCTTTTAACATTCTGACTCTCCCTCCCTCCCTCCCTCTTCCCTCTCCTTAATTTTGTTTAGGGGGAATGGGGAGAAGAAGACTGCTTGGTTATGAATGTTTTAACTTTGAATAAAATTTCAAGAAATTAATCAGGTAATTGAAGTTCACTTGAGAACTTCAAATAACCAAGGACTGAAAATTTTTCAAGCACTCCATTATTTAAAACCCAAGGTGAAATGGCATGCATTTGCTTCAGTACTTCAAGTGACAAGAATTCATTTCATACCAGCAGAGTCTCTTGTTCCAAAAAGTTATCCCCAGGACTTTCTAGTTCTGCATCCTGTCTGGCCTCTGATAAAAGATCTGCAATAGTGCTTTCTGTAAGAAGAGAACGTGAATGTCCGGATTCCATCTGAAAATTAACACTTGCAGCATTTGGGGTTGAAGGTGTACTAATAGACTTGACACCACTTGATTTATCACTGGTGCTTGTCAAAGCTACCAAGGCACTATCTCGCTTCTGGTGAGAAAGCAATAGAATTACTTGAAAAGCAAGAAGAAAAAAAAAGTTACAGATAATCAACAAATAAAAATCTAAGTATTTATCAGTTACATAGAAGAAAGTACCAAACCAGTGTGAAAATAATTACAGGCATGTGCAACCACACAGAATTCTAAATGAAGAGTGA
This sequence comes from Vitellaria paradoxa, assembly GCA_019916065.1. Taxonomy (NCBI): domain Eukaryota; kingdom Viridiplantae; phylum Streptophyta; class Magnoliopsida; order Ericales; family Sapotaceae; genus Vitellaria; species Vitellaria paradoxa. Next base: position 43,498,295 of record CM034235.1, on the reverse strand, counting down.
AGATTGATTAACAAAGGCACAATAGATTAAGAAATTAAATATGCTAGATAAATGTCACTCCAGTGCTTCAAAAAGTATTAAAATTTAATCCACATCATTTTTTCCACTCCATTTTATAGACATTTTGTCAACTTCTTAGATTTGAAGACGCAATCTATTTGAATTAAGTGCAATCAATTAAATGAGACTTATGTCCACAAATTGGCTTTTTTCTGTTAAAGGACATAGGAAATACAATTTACAGACTCAATCTTTCAAAGTTCAAATATACCCAAATGTTTTCTGATTTCCACAAATTGCAGGAACACCCTTTCATCAGAACCATAGTCAATCCACAAAGCAAGCAGTATATTCTCAGAACTAATAATTTTACGAACTTATTGACCATATTCTATGACAACTAGAAGTACCTATCAATATATTAGAATTTTAACCACATTGTGAGTGACAAATCTACTCTAAAACATGTAATATTGATAACAAATGATCTATATATGACATACCCTTGGCTTCAACCAATTTAGCAACCCATTCTTTCGGGTCTTTTTCTCCTCCCTCAAAGTATCATCTTCATCTTCAGATTTCCTATCAAGTGAAACATACGAGTCAATGCTTTCATCATCCAAGAACAAGTCTCTCCTTCTGTGTGGGAGGTATGCAAGCTGTACAATTAACATAGGAAACTACAATCAGGTAATATAAAAATTTGGTAAATACAGAGATGGAACTAAAGGCAAGCCATTTGACAGAAGACCATAAAATGAGATTCATTGTGTTGAGGCTCAGCAAATTGATATCGGTGCATTTAAGAGGGTAGGTGGAAGAAGTAAAGAAAGAATGTGAGATGACTCGATTGCAGGACCTCTTCTTCTCCAAAAGAATGTCTTCTTCTTGGAATGGGGCGGTTAGGAAATCTTGATGGTTGTGAATCTTTTGTTGAGACCAAAATTAACTTTGTCAGCCGTTGTATTCTTCCCAGCAAGGCAGCTTTAGCTTCCTCTTCCTGCTCCAATCTTGTTTGCAGCTTCACTTGACCATCTTCTAGCTTTAGACATCCAAAATATCAAACAAATTGGATCAAGAAGCGTACCATTTGTTTTGTCAAGATACAAGAAGTATCAAGTATTATCCACATTTCATATTTCTCCATGAGTTTAATTGCAAGTGAACACAACAAAACAAGACACTAGGGAAAAAAAAAAAAAAAAAAAAAACCAACCATGCAAAAATTAATACATAAATAAAAGAAAATAAACTGATCTTCCTGTAGAAAGGATGTCAATTTTATGGACTTGAAGTCTAAAACTATAACAAATTAAAAAAAAAAAAAAAAGGAGCCTATTCAAAAATGATAACTTCATCTGATACGGAAAGAGAAATACCTAAAGCTAAGAGTTCCACCAGAAGTAGCTCCACTCAATAGGGAAGAACCATGCTTCTTCCCATAATCAAGAGAAAACATCAAATCTAGGCACTTTATACCTCCGCGCTTTAAACTAGAGGTAATATCCTATACAGGGGGATGGAAAACTAGAACCATTAAGGGATTTCATAAAATGCATAAGGTCTAAATTAGGTGCAATCACATAAGAGTTTAAGACAAAAGTAACAAAGATTAGATACACCACTTAGATACATTTCCATCAATTAGATACTACTTGGACACTTCAGGGCGACACATTTCCATCAATTAGGTGCACCACTTAGATTCACATGAAATACAATGTAAGTTTAAAGAAAACTATTGAAATGAAATAATACCATAAAAACAGAGATTAAATTTTCTTTTAATTTAGAAATTCTAAAATCAGAACTTCCAATTTTGTTTATTAGAGTTGGTTCAACAAGTGATTGGATAGATGGTTTAATGTCAGAACAATGCACTAGGGTGAGTAATAGCGATGAGCTTCTTTATTTTTTATTTTTTTATTTTAATTTTTATTTTGTGTGTGAAAAGTGGTTGGGGAATGCTTGATAGAAACACAAGAACCAAGGGGATCTTGATGCCGATAGAAGAATCACGGGTGTTAGGATTTCTTGATACGACACAAGAAGCCAAGGTAAAAAGAAAGTTAGGGTTTCTTGATACACACGCAAAAACCACAACAGTTAGGGTTTCTTAATAAAGTCACAAGAACCCTAACTAGAGAAGAAAAGAAACTAAAGACAAAAGAGTAGGAACTCTACTCTGATACCATGTTAATATGTAGAGAATTTAAGGAAACTGCACACTCATTACAAGGGGCCTATACCTCTATTTATATCATATAGAACTATAACGAAAAAGAAAATAGATCATACAGAATTATTCTAACGCTAAATATCTACACATTACCATAACCGAATTATACTACTAACATAACTACGCCTTTACTAAAAAAGTAAACATTTTGTGAATGATGGTAAGTATTTTTTTCTTTTTCTAAAGCAACAAACTTCCCAAATAGAGAAAACATGCAGTGAGATTAGCTATTCAATCAAACTTCTCACCCAAAAACACAAGAATCATAACCAAACTACACAATTTGACATTAAAACGTAGGTGCAAGGAAAAAAGGCAGAAACCCAACTTAGTAGAAGTGTACCTTTTGTTTTAAGAGGACAATATCATTTTCTCCAGAATCTTTCAGTTGAGGAACTGTAACAATGCCCCTCTTTAATTGTTCTAATTCCTCCTTCAAAGAGCGAATCTCATTTTGATACTTCTTGATAAGCGATTGCTCATCAATTATCTGTGATTTTCCCAAGCTTAGTTCCAACAACTGCAACAAAGACAATTTCAGTACAGCAAAAACTCATGTGCTATAGTACCTTGTTTTGCTTCGCTTGGATTTCAATTTGCTTTGCACGGTGGGCAAACTTCAAAGTATTATGCGTTTCTTCAGTACTGTTTGATGAGGGAGTAACAGTGCAAATGAGCTGCAATTCCAAAAAATGATAGGGACCTATAAAAATATATATAAGAAAATATTTTGGAATAAGCAGAGGCCTAAAATCCTTTGGCTCTTATTAATGCCCAATGCTTCATTTAAAATAATCCATGCAGCACAAACTATGAGAATGTTCAATTTCATTCATTTATTTATTTATATTTATTTGGGTGGTATATTGGAGGCCAATACCTTGGGGACGGATACCAGTCTAACCCAAGCCTATCACATAAGTGGAGAAGCTCTTTCTACTGGGTTACCCTGCTCCTAGAGAATGAGCCATTTCCATGCCAGACACATGGACACCATCACTTGATACGCATAAACAAAAATCCTATTTTTCTTCTCTCTTTTTTAGAAGACTCCGCCAAACACTTGCCAAAGAAATATTCCAATCATTTAAACCAACAGGAAACAAATTGCAAGTTCGCATAAACTAAATACAGATTCAATGATTAAAAATAACAATAACAAAAACAAACAAAAAAAAACTGCAGATTTATATCTGTTAATCCCTCCTCTAATATTTTTAATTAGAAATCCTAAAATAGAAACTTCTGAATTTACTAATGAATAGTTTTTTCTAAAATGGATAGTAAAACTTCTATTCCACACTTCTTTTCAAGATGAAGAAAATGTAAGATGGCTCATTAGTATTTTGATATAATAGAATAAATGAAACAACAGTTCTTATTTTGATATTTATTTGTTATTGTGTTTTTGCCACATCGTGTCCAGATTTTTTTAAAAAATGTCAGCTCGATGTGTCTGTATCGTGTCAGACTCAAATCCACACCCGATGTTATCTATATCAGTGCTTCTTAGAGAAAAAATAAAAATACAGCACACAAAACATCCATGTCCATGCTTCTTAGAGAAGAATGAAGGTACAACAGACACAAATGCACATTATATCATTCACCACATATATTCAAAGTGTTAAAATATATAAATTACATATCAATTTATATATGTGAGAAGGCTTACCGATACACGCCCATAACCACTTAACGACGATTGAAGAAGCCTGGTCAGCTTGGAGTCCCTATATGGTATATGACTAGCCCTTCCATCTGTCAACTTCGATATAACCTGTAACAGCATGTTCCACAATGAGTCCAATCTAAAGAATAAAGATCAAAATAGTAACAGGAAATACAAAACTATGAGATATCACACAGTTAGAAAAGTCAGAAGTCAGTTATCACCATTGTATTAGGTAATTCAGACAGGATAAGCAACATGAAAAAGGGAAGTAACTTAAAGAGTGGCTGAAGGGAGAGACTCAGAGAGTATGCATGTGCATGGGTGCATGGATGCGCATAAGCCCGTATGTGCATGTGTATGAGAGAGAGAGAGAGAGAGAGAGAGTTTGAAGTATATAGTCTACAAAATTGACAAGTCTCATGCTATGATGCCAGTGAAACTTCAAGAATATTAATTAAGAAATGAATAATTTGATACAAGAAACTTTGGAATTTAACACAATAATTATTATACTCCAATTTTACAACCGTTACTATTATTGGCTGAAGTCCTTCCTGGCAGAGCCAAATAATAATAATAATAATAATAATAATAATAATAATAATAATTGCTGACCCTTTCTCTAACTGCTTAAACATGGTGAGATGGTAATTAACAGTCTTAACAATAACATTGCACGCAAAATCTTCACTCATCGAAATATTAAAACATACTTTCACACACATGCTATGTATGGGATCTAATAAGAAATCTACACAAGCTTTCTACATTATCTATCAACAAAAACTAAGAACCAAAATGAAGTGGATGTTGCTGCATTTCACACCACAAAACCAGGGCAAATTTGGTGATCAAACAAAGCATCTGGGCCTTTGTGGTACTGGTCTTACATCCTTAATCATGCAACATGAATAACATACATAATTGAGCACATTACTATCTCAATAACTGAAGGCTACTCTGTTTACTTTTTCTAACTTATGTGCTTCATACAACACCAAAATAAATATAAATAAATAAATAAACAAACAAACAAAAAACTCAAAGGAATGGATAAAATAAACATCCCAAATATCTTCACGATAAAAAATAAAATAAAATGATGGATTCGTTAAAGAGTCCATGTTACAGCCAACTTGGACCTGAAATCGTTAAGTATGAACCAAGAATAACCTACTGCAAACTGAGACAACAATTATAAAAGTAGGGAGTCCAGAATAACACTTCTTTAATTTTATATCTTCATTTCCTCCTTTGCAAACATCATATGGTAGTAATCAGCGTTGTCCACAGTAAGATACAAGCATTATATGGCAGTGAATTTGTCTATGGAATGAAGACATTTGTAGAGCAAATGATTTTGCTGACAAATCAAGAATAACAATTGAGGCCTCACGGTTCCAAGAGTCAACAGACTTTTATTAATATAGGATCCTTCTTTTCGACGCACACCAGTAGTTTCAGCCTTAGAGCTCTCAGAACCTGCCAGATCGATGAGGTTCTGCATGCATAAGTAAAACACAGAGAGGCCTAATTACGAAAATAAAGTCGTCCTCAATTTGAAGCCTAAAGCAGTTAGTGAAAGTTAATTAAAGTAATATAAAGCTAAAAGCCTCAGAAATATACCAGTTGTGACAGGTTAACTGCTGCACACTCACAATTATCACCACAAGGACTACTCTCAATTGTCTGTTAACAAAGTAGCAGAATGAAATGCATCAGAAGGGGCTAACAAAAAAAATAAAATAAAATAAACAAATAAACAAACAAAATCAGCCCAATACACGAGGCTCCCGCCTATGCAGGGTCTAGGAAGGGGGCAACGTACACAGATAACAAACTCCACTTAGAAAGTGAACAGTAGCAAAATCTCCCACTTTTGAAAGTGAAATCTAATAATATTAGGCAACAGATAACAAATCAACAATAGTTCTTTTAATTTGTTCCTTGACACCAAAAAGAAATTTAAAAAAAATAAAAAAAGATAGCATGATTGGATACTTCAAGTGAGCCCAATTTTAAATACTGTTTTTCATTTTTTTTTTTAACAAGTAAAAATGTTATTGAAACGCATCAAGGGGATGACACCCAAATACCTAAATATACCAAAAGAACCAAATCTAAACCTCCATAAGTTCAATAAAGGATAGATATCCATCCAAATTCGGGGAACCAATAGCCAACTATACAAAATGGATAAAAAGGTTCTCAATCTATACAAGGAAAATTCAGTATCATGAAAGGACCTTCAATTCCTATCCTGGAATAACATACATACAATGCAAAATGGAATTAAATTCCAAATTTCCTCCTCAACTTAGAGATCATTGATAATAAGAATCTTCTCTTGAAAATCAAATGAAGAAGGAAATCTTTAGAGGCACAACAGCTTTCCATATAAATTTCCACGGAAAATCCACTTTTCAGCAACGCAAAAGGGCATTATAAAATGACTTAACTTCAAATAAACTTGATTTAGTAGAAGTCTATAAAAAAGTATCCTCCCGTTCCGAACCCTACAAGAATACATAACTGATTTGAAGTAAATCCATGAAACTGTTACGCCACCAGTCATGAAGGTTTCTACACAAATTAAAACTAGCTCACACGTTCCCCCTTCAAAGACCAAACATCAGCCGCATCCCATTGTCATTGTGAGACCGGAAAAACTCCCAATCACGAGACCCATCATTGGAAAAACTCCAATCATCAAAGCTCCCAATCACTAGTGACATCCCATCGTCATTGCGAGACCTAGTGCCTACCTCATCGTCACTGAACATCGTCAGTCCTCGCCAATCGTCATTGTCCTTGTTGTCACTGGACACTATCAATCCTCGCAAATTGTTGCTATCATAATCAAAGCGCTCATCGATTCACCAGCAGCCCACTGTTGACATAATTAGATCAAGTCATCATCAATGGCGACAGAGTTGAATCCCAAGGGTTTCATCACTACCACTACTTACCTTACTCAGTTGAACACTTGAAAACTGGATGGTACCAACTATAACCAGTGGGCTACAACGGTCAAATTTGCTCTAAATGGTTAGGGTAAACATAAACACCTGACAAAGGCACCTCTACTCCACCCAATACAAAATATGAAGAATGGTCGATGCCCATATTATCAGTCTTCTACAGAGTTCAATGGAACCACGTATTGCTTTCCATGCACCCATTTGAAAACTTGCAAGGAAGTATGGGAGTAAGTCAGGTTGTTGTTCTCTAGTAATATCACTTGTATAAATGATCTGTCACTAGAGTTCTTTCAGTTACAGCATTCTAATAAACTAGTCACAGACTACTTTTCTTTGAAACAAGTTTCTAAAGAACTCAACCATGCTCTTCAACCACTATCCACCGACATTAATGCAATGCTGAAACAACTTGATTAGATGATTGTCATTTCTTGTTGGCCTTGATCTAGAATTTGAGCCTGTTAGGGCCCAGATACTTAGTGGGGAGTCCACTCCTTCTTTAGATGAAGCTTATTCTAGAGTCATGCGAGCTTTATTGAAGAATTCTTCCTTAAAATGATTCCACTCATTCTACATTATTAGGTCAGCATATTGATCAGACTTCAATGAATCATTCACCTTCTTACCCTAACAACCAGACTAACCATAACGGATGTGGTAGCCGTCGATAAGTAAGATGTTGTGATCATGGGAGAGGACGACCAAAGTGCATTCATTGTGGTATGGATGGACATTACAAAGACTAGTGTTGGGACTTTGGCAAACCTTCTCATGTGGCTCGTGCATTCAATATTGATCCACCATTGGATATATCCACTACTAGTGACCAACCACAATCAGTCACACTCTCTGGAGAAGAATATTTGAGGCTCTTACAAATTCAGGCAGCTCATCAAGCTTCTCTTCCCATTGCTTCCCTTGCTTATCAATATAAATCTCCAACATGTTTTTGTATCCCTTCTCCTACTACTTGGATAACCAATTCAAGTGGCATCTTATCATATTTCTGGATCCTCAAACTTGTTCTAGAGTAAGCAATATTCCCCATCTCTACCGGTTGTTACTCTAGCGAATGGCTTTATTACATCAGTAAATGGTATTGGTACAATTGCACCTTCTTCATCTCTTTTCCCTTCTTGTGTCTTATATGTTCCCTCAATTCCCTTTAATTTGATGTCTATTGGTAAACTTACCAAAATTATGAATTTGGACAATATTTCTTCGATGATTCAATCATTATGTAGGATATAAAGACAAGGGAGAGGATTGGAGGAGGGAATAAAACTTCACAAAGAATATACACCATAAAATTCACTTCTTCCGTTTAAAACAATTCCCATTCCCTTTAAGAGGTAGATTAAGAATCCCCAATGCACGTGTTCATAGGTTTTCTAAATATCCAATTTACAAATCAAAATAGGCACCCATTTTCAAGCACAGAATACACAGCTTCATTAGTTACTAAAATTGCATCCAAGATTTACCTCCCTTCAACAAAAGCATTTTTTGTATTTGAATATAATTCCTCCAAGCAACTTCTTTCACATTGCCATGACCTTAGCTATAAGTTTGTATAGAACTTCCAATCAAACTAGTAGGTATAAAATCCTAAAGAACCTGCTTTAATTGGAATCAAAGCTATAAATGTAGCATTAGAAGTTTTTTCAAATTACCTCATCATAAAAATAAATAAAAGGCAGCCCGGTGCACGAAACTCCCGCATTGCGCGGGGTCCGGGGAAGGGTCGGACCACAAGGGTCTATTGTACGCAACCTTACCCTACATTTGCAAGAGGCTGTTTCCACGACTCAAACCCGTGACCTCAGGTCACACGGAGCCAACTCTGACCGTTGCGCCAAGCTCCCCTTCCTCATCATAAAAATAAATAAATAAATAAAATTATGATCAAACCCTTCATGATATCAGCTTTCAACACATGCCAATATCTTGAAAAGAAAGCCAAAGAACATGCTTTTGGGCCCAGAGCTTTTTCCCCATTCAAAGACTTTAAAATTGTCCACACCACTTCTTCAGTAAAACTAATCCAAGTCCATATCCTCTTCATTAGAGATGGCAGCAAACTCCAAATACCATCTCTAACCTCCTCTTCCTTTTCTAGATGCACACCATCGATAAACACTTTATAAATGTGGTTGAAATCTGGTTTTCAAAAAAGTATAGATTTTATGAAATTTTTTAAATGGAAATAACACATTTTATTTGCATTCTGTTAAACTTTCATTTTTTATTCGTGTAAAATTATGCATCCTGCCAGTATGGTCACTGAATGCCCAAAAGTTCAGCCAAACTAAGCAATAAATCTCCAAATAATTTGAGAATGAGCAAGGTCAGAGCCAATACGTTAATAAATTTGCAAAGCATTTTGTCTAGTGGTAACATAATCAATAAAGAATAAACATTCTTTATTGTGTTCATGCTTATTCGTCCATGTGCGTGCATCATGGAAAAATATAAATATGGAAAATAGAACTTAACTTGAAGATGCCATCTAATTTGAAAACTATAAATGAAGTTCAAAAAATAGCTATAAGAAAATAATTGAAATAGCATGATCAATTGATTATGTCAAACCCACATAAAATATATATATATTAAATTCCATTGTTATATTGTTAACATACCAGCGTAAATATCGTATGGCTTCTGCTACTGAGTAGATTGAAATTTGTGGAACCAACATGTCTGTGCTCTGTTGACAGCGAGTAAACTTTTATCAGAAAGCTTAACAAAAAAAATCTAGAAATAGCAACAGAGAGAAACATTTAGTAGAATCCCACTCATAATCACCACAAATACTAGCAATCTTATGGATTTTTAATCAGTAAAAAAAAAAAAGAAACTCCCCTGAATAATTAAAATATCTTCTTTTAATAGCTTGCAGTTTGCAAAATGATTTCTCATAATTAGTTTCTATGAGACAAAGCTATCACAAACACAATTCACAGAGAGAAATTCTTTTACATATTTTTTCAATAAATCAACCAGATTCAAATTTTATTTCCCCTCCACCAAAAAGGTAAAACAATTTAAAAAAAAAAATTTAACTAGCTTCACTTCTTTTTTTTTATAATTGCAAGTTTCAGCATGACATCGGCCATTAGTTTACTTCAAAATATTTGTTTTATGTCAACTGGATGTCTGACAAGGCAGGAAGGTGAATTTACATATGGATGAGCAGAGAAGACCAATCACCAAACAAAAGAGAGTCAAATAGGCTTAGGTTCATGTTCAAAAAGCTGCTATAACCAACATGGTCAAATCCACAGTCATGACAACCATCTCAATCACCCCAAGTTTTTATGAGGTCTCCAGGACGGAACACGATATCGGACATACATAACGATTTGCTAATTCGAGGTTTAAAAGGATCAAATGGTGAATTGGTCTGATATCTCATTGTCTCCCAATGGTATAAGACATGACCAGATTGCTCAGTGTTGACGCGCCGCGAAATCTCATCTTGGTCTCTCCCAATACAAGATATCAGCCAAGATGGCTGATATTTGGAACCATGATAACCAACCAAAGCCGCAATACAATCCAAGATGAGGTTATGAGAAGGAAGAACAAGGAAATTCCATATTCAGCAGAAACTAAGGCCTCAAATAAGACAAAATGATGAAAAAGAACCTATTAGCCTGCTACAAATTCACACGTACTAAGGTTATACCAATGCTTGCCAATCTATATCGACATATGTCCATGCTTCCACGTGGATCAGATAAACAACATATGAGAAACTACAGTAAATCTTTACCCTCTCCAGCTGCAATGAGAGAAAGGGCATGAGCAGGGGACAGTATAACCTCCTCCTTTATTCCATCAACAAAAGTGCCCTACAACCAATAGCCATACAACAAATAAAACAAACAGATGTCCAGGGAACTGTAGTTTTACACAATATAGCCAGCAACATTTTCCAAAAATCAACTAAAATTCCCTGATAGAGACTTTGTCACATTCTACATTCATGGTTCTTGTCATGTGCCTAATCCAATTGGGTGCGTAGGTCTGCATACAGTTTGTTCGTTTAAAAAAGGGGAAAAAATGGCCTATCATGCACAAATAACAATTCTTCCTTTCACAATAACTGCAGTACACATCAACAACATTTGGTTTATTTGAACACAAATGCCTCGAATCCTGCTTTAGAAGCTCACAACATTTGGCACTCTCCTCAAAAATATGCACTTCGTTTCAAACATTGATTATTGCATGGCTCGAGTTCCACTGAAGTTGACATTAAACTATGAAAGCAACTTGGCAAAATTAACCATGCAGAAAGGTAGAATTTTAGATTTGTTGACAACTGGTATCTATATGCACCACAAACCAAAGACAAGCCATGGTCCCTTTTTTCTTATAAAAAATAACAATTACAGCAATGCTCCAGCTCATAAATAAATGAAGTTCCTAATAGTTGAAACACACATAAAAGGATAAACCATATGTAATCATATTACTCCATGGTTAGTACACAGAAATTCCAAATTAGAAAAGGGCAGTGGCAAAATATCTATACTTACATGTCAGATCTACGAAATTCAAATGTTTAGCTTGGTAAGCATAGTTGGCTGAACTAATCGTATGATACCAGTAAGAATAGCATGGACAACAAATGTCAAACTAATTAGATTCTTTAGAAGGCCAAATACCATTTCACGAGAGAGAGAGAGAGAGAGAGAGAGGAGCAATCATGATAACAACAAAGACAGACAATATTCCAACCTAGTGGCCTCACTAGCTGTGCGCTGACTGCATTAGTAACATCACCTGCCAAATCTTAAGTAAAGGTGCAAGGTTCAAGTTCCAATTGGGCAGAGATGCGCAAGTCTTCTGATAATAATAATTACAACAATGATGATAATGACAATGACAATATCAACTTAATGCAAAGACAATAAGAGCATTATGTAATACAGTGTAACAAAAAAGACTACATAAAATGGGCAAGACAAATACAGTATAACTCAAAAGTAGTACCCATAATTGCATGGAAATTAAACACAGGAGGCAAGGATCAGAAAATGATTGACAAGCACCTGAGCGTCCTCTCTAATTCTTAAATTTTGTCCAGCTGGATTTAACAAGTCATTGACAACCTGAAATGAAAGATGCCTTAAAGTAGAGTGATGTCACAGACCACAAACTAGTTTCTATTAACAAAGCAACCAGAAAAACAGAAGTAAAGATAGCTTTAAAAGCAGTAGAAATTATCAAGAAGCATATCTATTGATCACAAGGTCGTTAAAATCTCAATTTAAATATTAAAATCTTATAATTTTACGATGTTAAGGTGAGAAAACTTGTTGAATCACATCAAAAATCTTAATAGAGGCAAAATAGGTAAAATCTCAATTTTGGAGTGTAAAATTGGTAAAATCTTGACTTTATATGTGATTTTACCTATTTTAAAAATTAAGGGATCTTTGTGTAATTTTGTCAAATAAAATAGACTTTTATCAGTTAATATTGAAATAGAGTTGTACGTTTTTTTTTTTTTTTTTTTTCTTTTTCAAGTGATAGGCTACAAGTGTTTCACTTGTTACCTTTTCTGGTAAGAGTTTTGATTGTGTAATATTATTCTTTCTTATACTATACTAATTGAGAACTATGAGAATTGCTCCACCAAATTGACTATCGTAAATTAAATGTAGTGGCTAGGAGAAACCAATAGGCCTAAAATAAAATGTTATAAATACATTTCTAATCATATAAAAATAAGCTAAAATGAAGTTAATATTTTTTATTATTAATTGTATAGGTCACACCAAACAATTTAACGAACTTAATTATATAGGTGGGGTCAGAGAGGTATAAAACCAAACATTGAATCATTTGTGAGCTTTGTCAAGAGTTCGTTTTGTTGTTATGGATGGGTTTTCGTGCATGACATTTTTCACTCGCTTCTCTTATTTGTATAACTTTTTATTTATCAAAAAAAAAAAAAAATTGAAGCCCTAAATGAGGAAATTGCAGTATAATAGACTATATTTTTATGTGATATTTCTTCGGTAAAATCTTATGATTTTAAGATTTGATTTTTCGAATTCTCCACCAATTTTAGGTAGAATCTCAATTTTAAGAATTTTTGATTGATCATCATATAACACCACAGGTTAGGTGGTATAGAAAACAATAAAGTATATATGTGAGATGAATAATCCTAATAACACAGAAATGAAGATAATGGAAATTCACATAAAGATATTGGAATAATTCTCTACTGCAGTCACAATATCACTGTAGTGAACCAAACAACAAAAGTTCCTATGAGATTACTATTACATTGTTAGCCACTATCTCACCTAAAATTTTAAATTGGTAGAGAAGGGAGCAACTTTAATATTGATATTGACTTGTTTTCTCTTTGCACATCCCCTAGCGTGTAGCCGAATTAACTTTTTTGAAGAAATCAAACGAGTAGTTTTTTTTTTTCTTGTGACGGTGATGCTTGAATTCAAAACCTTTGCCTCCTCTAACACCATATTAGATTATTAGCCACCATCTCATTTAAAAACTCACACTATTAGAAAGAGGAGGGACAACTTTATTGTTTTTACTGACTTGTTTTCTCTCAACAATTACCTTCACCATGTTTTGGGTAAATAGAAAACACACAATGTTACCTTTATTTAAATAGGAAAAGAAAGAAACTAGAAACCGATATGGACAAAATAATATAACCAATCAAGTTCATAAATATTTCATGAAACAATAAGGACACTTTTTTTTTGGGGGGGGTAATTTAAGCAAAACGATGATATGGCAGCCAATGCTCAAGAAATGAATGCTACATATGTATCAAGGTTCACTATTTTCACATGCATAATAGACAATTACCATTACCCAGACGATGACTTAATGATCCATCAACTATAAAGGAAGCAAAAGTCCAGTTCACATCAGCCGCTTAAGAGACAGAGAAGTAGGCTACAACATTGCTATGGATGACAACAATAAACTCACATTCTATTAATCTCAAGCTCAAAAAAAAGTAGCATCATCGATTATATGGCTGAAGCGGCTGAACTCAGAAGGTCAGAAGCTCACCTCATTGTAGATCTCTAAATATGAGACACGAAGGAGAAATTCTCGACTTGGAGTCTGTCGCAAAGGTTTGTGTAAAGTTAGTACTTATTATTAAAATTGAATACAATTGAGAATAATTTGTGCCAAAGTACCTCTTGAATTATACTGAAAGCATCCTTCACGGCCAATGGGATAATACCAGGAGACCTTTGATCACCCTGTCAACAATGCAACCAAACTAATAGCATGAACTATCACCGTAAAACATAAACTCCTCATGGTTCAAAACGTATCACTGTGCCTAGTACATGTGAAGCAAAACACCAGAAGGACTACAGTAGTTAAGGAAAACCTAATAAAACATGCCTTTTAAATACATATATAACTGTAGAAATTCTAGAGTTTAGTTGAATGGTTTGACACAGCCATTAGGTTATCTTGCAAAGTATTCATAAAAGTAGGGGAAAGTATTATCAAAAAGATGAAAAGAGTTTATACGTGAAAACAATGGTTAACCCAAATGTATGAAAGAGGTCAAAATATGAAGAAACCAATATAAAAAAGAAGTAATATTCCTTACATGCATAGTGTGAGTCTTCCCACTGCTTGTCACACCATATGCAAAAATTGTACCTGTTCTTAACAGAAAAAATACGTGAAATAATTATGTTCCAGGAGAATATTAGTACTTCACACACAAACACACACACACACAAGGGATTTTTTTATTGTTGTTAAATATTTAAATAATTGAGGGAATACTATTCATGTAAAAATATTTAGGGTCTGTTTGGCGCGGCAACAACGAAAAACAGCGGAAATGTGGTTTGGAAAACTTCTTGGCGTTTGGCGCGCAACCACCAAATCACGTTTTTCAGAGATGAATAGTGAAACTTTTTTACTTTTGCGTCAGTTTTTCGAAGAGAGAAACTGTCCGAACGGTTTTTTTGGTTCCGTCGGAATAGTTTTATGCTAGAATTTATTGAAAGTGGTTAAAAAGTTTTTAGAATTTATAAAAAAGTTATTGAGGTTTGTGAATTGTTATTGGGGTTTGTAAAAAAATTGTTAGGGTTTGTAAAAATTTGTTTGGATATATAAATATATATAAATTTATAGAAATTTCACGAAATACGAGGAGTACAAAATGTGTTAGAGGTTTTCAGAGATTTTCAAAGATTTTCAGTGTTTTTCAAAATTTTTTATTGTGCCAAACGGACCCTCAGTGTTGTAAAATGAGAAAGCATTTTCATTAAACTAAAAAACAAAATATAATAATGTGCTTCCTACCCCAATTAAATAAAAAAAATGTAAAATCATATTGCATCTTCAGGTTGCCAAAGTGCTACATCAGTCTTTCACTAAACCTAAAGACGAAATATGATTTTGCATTTTTATTTGGCTGGGGCAGAAAATAGATTATCACATTGCATTTTTCAGTTTAATGAAAATGCATTCTCATTTTTTGTGTTTACATTAAAAGCACATTTTCAAATATTTTCACATGAACAACATTCCCTCAATTATTAAACTCTTTAACAACAAAACAAAAAACACAATCAAGTTTCGAAACTTCTATATGTAGGTATAAAAAATCAAATCCTTTTGTTTAATTGTTATTAGCCGATCGTTACCAATAGAGGATTGAGCAGTTGATATCGAAATTCAAGATTCAAATATGTGACACTACACCATCGGAAGTCTGTTCAACAAATTGAAAATGTACGGCTAAAACAGCGCGTTATGTGTCTTTATTTTGCTATTGGGATGGGAGTTTAGTCTCTACTGCCGAGGGGTTGTCTTATGATCGTGACTTTAAGTGATGCATTTGGGCTATTCCGAGTTTAACCTATGAAGAACTAATCACAAAGTTGTGCAATACCTTAGAGTGTAGAAGAGAGTATGTTGAAGATAATTGTAACATATCATTATCTGTTTATTGTTGGAGATTCGACTTGTTACAAAGCACTACGTGTGGATATTGATGATTCAGTTAGGGAAGTGATGGATGTATTGGACAAGTTAAAGTGGTCTGACATTGACGTATATAGAATATGAAGTTTTGTCGGTGAAGTCTCCCATTCGGGCAATATTTATTGTCAAAATTCAGGGGGGGCCAACACTTAGCTGCAAAAGAGAACATGCTTACAACATACATGATTTTCAGCCACCTCTTAATCCCAGGAGTATAAGTTTTGCGCTTGGGCAAGACCATTACTAGGTGGCCTATTGGGCCTCCTCCAATGTGCCTCCAAGAAGTGGATGGGAGTCAAGCTCTTTTCCAGTTGCTCAAGCTCAATTCGAGTGATAAACAAGCCGATTTCAAGCCATAAAAATGCTCAGTACTAAATCAAGCTCGAGCTCAATCATGATAGGTTTCAGCTCGCATAGCTCATGAGCGGCTCAATACTTGTGTTTCCATATGTCTTTTTAATAATATTAAAGTGATCTCACTTCTCTCTCTCTCTCACTTCATTCTGTCATTCAGAATCTTAAACCCTTGATTTCAATTCAATCCTTCTCACTTCTTGATTCACATTTCCAAAAGAACCCTAGATTTTAATCCTTCTTGCTTCTACAACCATCGCGACTAGCCAATAGAACTAAAGGTTGAGGCTTCATTGCTGACTTGCAAGCATAACTGAGTACTGATGTTGTCGTTGCCATTTAAACTGTTTATCTATATCCTGAAGTTAGAGAGGTAAGCCACTCCAATATACAATCCGTACAAACTTTAATAGTCAACACTGACGGGGACTAGTGGTCAATAAGCCCAAACATAAAGAGGGAGATGGTCAATGCAGGTTGCAGCCAGTCAACAACACATCATACAGCTTGATACAATTTATCATGCCATATCAGATGGTCAAATATACCTTGAGGATGTAATCATCCTAAGTTACACAATATACACCTGAAAATAATATGAGAAACTCAGAGTAGAAGCATATTAATATGTGGAAAATTAGTCTGTATTAAAATATTACACAAGCAATGAAGGGGAACCAAACCACATTTTGGGTTTTCATACCTCAATGGTAATCAAAATTATCAAATTCAAAAAGCAACATTTGTCTTTCTAAACAAAATGAATCAAAAAGGAACTTATGGTGAAAAATGTGTATCCATTGGATAAAAATGATTTTAGAACATTTGCTCAAGTGAAAAATAATGTACAAATACAACAAAATAGTGTAACAGTTCACGTGCAAATAAGTCAAGAACAATACCGTTGACGCCTTCCATAGCACCACCAACAACACGTTGCGCAGCAACATCATATACATGACGTGTGGTGGTTGTGGGCCCAAACACTCGATCTGGAACCATCAAAGATAACCAATCAACCAAGATATTGAATGTAAATCAAATTATTAGCATGCATACTTATTTCAATATTTAATGAAAATTTGACCATAGATAAAATAATAAATGCAAATAACTTAAGTAATAAACATAGCTTTCAAGTACAAGATTGAAATAGGGTTAGTTGTAAAAGTTACTGTTTTTATACCAATTAAAACCTAGAGCCAGAAAACGCTCCACTTTACCTGCTAGTATCCTCATTTTTCCGATCTTAATCAATCGTGCCCAAGCTAGGGTTTCTCACCCATTGGGTAATAAACTTACAAGCATTGAGATTGCAGCATAGTTAATCTTCATCGAAAATGTCTTTAAATTTAAGATGAAAGTGTTATAAATATAGAAATAGTTAGAATAGGAATAACTTTGATTTTGTTCTTCTTTCCTTTGTTGTACAGGATTGCAATTCTTTCCTAACTTACACATACCTCCTATGAGTATAACTATCTGTAGTGACAACTCAAGGGTGTCAGGCCATTCCATTCAATCTTTGTTTATTGGCATAGTTGCATAGCAAAGATCCTAAACTCTCTGTCCTTAATTTCTTTTCTCGTAGTTATTATGTCTATATTAAGAACCTTAGTCGTAGTTCTTGTGTCTTTATCAAGCACTAGAATAAGCAAAAAACACCCATCAGAGCCAGGAGAGGTCCCATCACTGCCTTTGATCTCTCTGTCCTCTCTTTCCCAACATTGGAGCAGCCGAGTTGCCACACCATCAAAGTCCATTAAGCCCAGGCAACACTCACCAACAAAGGCCCATCTTAACCAAAAGTGTTATGCGACTTCACAAGCAGGGGTAAGTAAGATCCACTCGAGCCAGCAGCCTTTCGCATGAGAGTGTGTCACAGTCAGTGGCGAATCTAGAAATTTTTTTCAGTGGCGGCGAAAAATTCATAAAATAAATATTAGGGCCGGGTGTTTGAAGTTGTAAAAATTAGTATAAATTTATAAAAATTATAATTTTCATAATTCATATGATAAGTAAAAAATTTAAATTTTAAAAAAACTTTTAAAATTTTATCGAGTTTCAAACATTTCAATTATAAAATAAATTATTAATTTTTTACTCTCACAACCTTTTATAACTTTTATCTCACTTTTTAAAAAATCTTTTTAACGAATATATGAAAAAAAATAATGCTTTGTAATGTTATAAAATATACGTTAATAATTAAAATAAATAAAATTTTATAAAAATAATATTTATCCTGTTAAATATTACATGCCAGACATAATCTTATAATTTTTCACAGGTTCAAGATGTTAAAGTTCGAAAGTTGAATCTTCAGGCGATGAACACTTTCGATTGTACATGTGTGTAAGCAATATATTATGTATAAAATAAGATTATCGATCACAAGTGTACGAGATCAGAAGAATAAATATTTTTTTTTACAGATTACGTGATTTAAATGTATATATATTTATATTTTTTTTTCGCACTCCAGTGACAGCGGTCACTGCAGCTCGGCCATAAGTGGCTCCGCCACTGGTCATAGTCTAGATGCCTTCTCGCTGACAACCATCTAAGTTATCTACTTGTGGCGACTTCTTCTAGATATTTCCCCTCAGCATCCAACCTTCAAACATCCCTCTAGTGAGAACCTACGACAATGAACCGAGTTAATATTCAATATCCCGATTTAGGATATCTTATTCCAGGAATAGATTATCTTATTCTAACATAGGGATATTTATTCCAGATTCACTCTCCAGAATAGGAATATCCTATTCTAGGAATCTATTATCCAATTCCAATATAGGGATATCTTGTTCTAGATTCACAATTTCAGCAAATGGTACCTTATTCCAGGATACCTTATTCGATATTGTTTCTTCATCTCTAATGGTGCCCGATTCAAGCACTCTTCAAGTGGAATCAAAGCCAATCAGTTCCACCACTTATCCTACTTATTTGACTACTCGATAGTTGAATGGGAAGAACTATCTTCAATGGTCCAATGGAGTCAAAATTACCTTAACTGGCCATGGTAATAAAAAAACAACTCCCTTAATCAACTCTAGTGTCAATCGAGAAGACTTACAATACTTGGATTCAAAAATTGCCAATATTATTTTGTTGTGAAACTTTATGGAGAGTGAGATTGTAGATATGTATACTTATCTAGATATTTACAAAAAAATTTGAGAATATGTTCATGTGCGGTATTCCAATTATCTCAGTTGCATCTACAATATATCTAGTAATTTCTTCAAGTTACAATCGTATAGTAAATTTTTTCTTAATATTTGGTTATTCTGAAGATGAAATATAAGGAATTAAATTCTCTTCAACCAATATCGGCCAATATCAATAAGATGCAAAAACAACAATGAAAAATGGTTGTACTCAAGTTTCTTGTCGGTGCTGATCTCGAATTTGAACTAGTTAAGGCCAAGATACTTGTAGGAGTTTTCCCCCCATCATTTGCTAAGACATATTCTCAAGTAGGGGTGGACTTATTTTTTTGGGATTTTTGGAGGCCGGTCACTATTTATGGACTTATAAGGATTTAAGTCATACCCAAAAAACTTGTTTATAATAAGTCACACTTGCAACAAAAAGACAAAAAAAGACATCACGCGTTTTTCACCGCATTTCAAAACTGCCAGTTTTATCCGAAAATAGTGCACACTTCACTCATAACTTCCGCGACTTTCCATCTTCTTTACAAAGCAAGTAAAATCGATTTTTGGAAACAAAATCAAAACTGTTTGGAAAAACCTAAATCAATCATCATTCCTAAGTATCTTTATTTTTTCTGATTTTGAAACAGTACCGGTACTGTTTTGAAAATAACTCAAAATTCTAATCAACCCCATAGATTTCTCTTGCCCAAAACTTGTCATCTGCTTATAATTCATGGTACTGTTTTGAAAACAGTACCGATACTGTTTTCAAAACAGCACCGATAAACAGTATTGGTACTGTTTTAGACCGGTACTGTTTTCATACTGCCTAAAAAGCATCAATCGATACATAACACAAACCAATCATATGAGCCAACATCATCATATTTTTTGAAACAATACCGGTACTGTTTTAAAGATAGCTCAAAAAACCCATCGGCCCCATGGATTTCTCTTGCCCTTAAAACTCGTCATCTGCTTATAATTCATGGTGCTGTTTTGAAAATAATACCAGTGCTGTTTTGAAAACAGTGCCGATAAAACAGTACCGGTACTGTTTTGGACCGGTACTGTTTCCATATTACCTAAAAAACATCAATCGATACATAAAACAAACCAACCATACGAGCCAACATCATCATATTTTTTGAAACAGTACCGGTACTGTTTTGAAGATAGCTCAAAACATTGATCGGCCCAATAGATTTCTCTTGCCCTTAAAACTCATCATCTGCTAATAATTCATGGTGCTGTTTTGAAAACAATACCGATAAAACAGTACCAATACTGTGTTGAAAATAGTACCGATAAAACAGTACCAGTACTGTTTTGGACCGGTATTGTTTTCATACTGCCTAAAAAACATCAATCGATACATAACACAAACCAACCATACGAGCCAATATCATCATATTTTTTGAAACAGTACCGGTACTATTTTGAAGATAGCTCAAAATGCCAATCGGCAAAATCAATCTATGAAGAAGAAAGGCCAAATAAGCTCTATCTTCTTAATATCTTCACAACTAAAACTGTAAATAATGAAACTGAAAATAAGGAAAGAAAAAAAAAACGGAAGAAGCATGATTCTCGGTAAACCATATCTTCACGTGATTCCCGGAATTCCCAGAAATAACTTGTGTAACTTTGTTATAGAAATAAAGGATATTATCGGTATATTAGAAACTATATTTAAAACAAACTCGTGGGACCCACTCAAAAGTATGACTTAAATACAAAACTTTCCACATTAATGTGACTTAAAAGCAATATTTTTTTTTGGGTGTGACTAATAGCTTTAAAAGATTACAAAGTATGACTTGGATACAATTTTTCGTATTTTTTTTGGGCTTAGGAAAAATTTTGAGCCCAATTATTTAAATGGGCTAGGTTTAGAATTATGAAAATTGGCCCAAGCCTAGCCCGAAATAATTAAAAATTTTGTTTTTTAATATTTTATATATTTATATATTATTCTATTTATATTTTCTTATAAAAATATTTATTTTAATACTAAACTATTAATTTTTCTAAATTTTTAAATTATTTTTATCTAAAAGTATATTTTAAACATACTTAAAAAATAAATCAATTTTACGTGGGTGAGCTTGGGATTCAAAACACCTATAGTAGATTTTTTTAGGCCCAGCTTGACCCAATAGCTAATGAAATATTTATAAGTCCGTCCTAACCCATGTCCACCTTTACTCTTAAGCACTGATGATTGTCTCTCAAAACTCACCCTCAAATGATGCAGATCCCACTCATTTAGCACTCACTAGTCATTAGGATGTTCATCCAACTATTCATGGGCGTGACACAACAACAGCCAAGGAGATGGCAATAGCAAGGGCTCAAGTATACACATTGTAGGAAGGTGGGCATCTCCATGAGAAGTGTTGGGTCCTCGATGCAGGGCGGAATTAGACGAAGACGAAAGTTGAGCAAATGGACTGTGGATTTTATGTTTAGTCATAGAATACCCAGAAAAAAAAAAAAAAAAAACACACAGATTTGCAGGGGGGGAAAAAAAAAAAACTCTAATAGAATTGTATTAAATAATTAAATTCTACTTTCTTCCATGGATTACAATTATTTAAATAGAAAACAAATACTAGTAAAACTAAGAATAGAAATCTTCAAAATAAAAAACCGAATAAAGAAAATTAGTCCTAACATAATTAAAGAATAAAAATTTTCTAAAATGGAAAAAGCTAAAACTTGACTTGCATAAAAGTAATCTAATCCCAAAATCAAATCTTTCCATAATCTTCTTTCCTTTCCAAAATTATGAGGCAATCCGGTCTGCATCAGTCCCAATAGTAAACCAGTCCATGTGGCATATGCAACCACTACAAATAGACTTGTTTCTACATATATGCCTAGTGGCAATGAGACTGTTCCATCCTCACTAGTGATTATTTCTAGTGAGGAGTACTCTATGTTTCTCTAGCATCTAGCACCTTATCAACCATCTCCTACTACTTCTCTTCCTAGCCGATATAACCTATTATTTGTTTATCTACTTGGATTCTTAATTCTAGTGATTCAAACCATATGTTTGGAACACTTGCACTGTTTTATAACATTCATTATTCATCTACCCTTTCTCCTATTACTAGAGGTAATGGTTCCCATAGCCCAATTAGGAGCATTGGTGTAGCTTCTCCATTTCCTTCTTTACATTTGTTTTATGTCTTATACGTAGCATCTTTTTCATATAATCTAACATCTATCAGTAAACTTACAAAACAATTAAATTGTTCCATAACTTTGTCAATATTCAAGATATAAGGACAAAGGAGAGAGTTGGTGGACGGTATAAAGCTAGAGAAATCTACTACCTTGACACACTATTGTGCAAACCTCTATAGCATATTTTTCATTCGCTATACCTTTGAAAATTCATTGTCGCTTTGGTCATCCTTCTCTTGCTAGGTTAAAATCTATAGTTCCTAATTTCTTGAGAGTCATGTCACTTAGGAAAGCATCAATGTACTTCCTTCTCTCTTAGGGTTAATAATAGGGTTTTGCGTCCATTCATTGAGCTCATTAGGATGTTTTGGGTCCAAATCACGTACTTTCTAATTGTGTTTTCAATATTTGTTACGTTTGTGGATCAGGGCATGCCCAGCCCCAATTCGGTAGTCGGGAACAATGAAAGGGGAATCCGAGAGCAATGCAATGAAAAATCGAAATGCCACGGGCATGGGCACCCCGTGGGCGACCGAGGGCAATGAATAGGAATCTATGAGCAATGCAACGAAAAATCGAAATGCCACGGGGCATGGCCAATCCCGTCGGTGACCGAGGGCAATGCAATGCAATGAGGCATGTCATGCTCATTGCCAGGGGGGCCTAGCCACCCCAATTCGGTATTCGGGACATGAAACGGGAATCTATGAGTAATGCAACGAAAAATCGAAATGCCACGGGGGATGGCCTAACCCGTCGGTGAACCGAGGGCAATGTAATGCCATGATGCATGTCAATGCTCATTGTCCGGGGGCCATGGTCCAAACCCAATTCGGTATCGGGAACATTAACAGGAAATCTATGAGCAATATGCAAACGAAAAAATCGAAATGTCCACGGGGTATGGCCAACCCCGTCGGTGACCGAGGGCAATGTAATGCAATGAGGCAGGTCAATGCGTCATTGTCCGGGGGGCATGGCCAACCCCCAATTCGGTAAGTCCGGGAACAATGAAAGGGAATCCAGTAGCAAATTGCAATGAAAAATTCGAAATGCCATGGGGCAATGGCCAACCCCGTCGGTGACCGAGGGCAATGCAATCGCAATGAGGGCATGTCATGCTCATTGCCTAGGGGGGCATTGGCCAACCCCAATTCGGTATTCCGGGAACAATGAACGGGAATCCTGAGCACATGCAACAAACGAAAATCGAAATGCCACGGGGCAGGCCAAGCCCCGTCGGTGACCGAGGGCAATGGCAAGGTATCTAAGAGGCAATGCAAAGAAAGATCGAAATGCCACGGGGCATGGCCAACCCTGTCGGCGACCGAGAGTGATGCAATGAGGCATGTCACGTTCATTGCCAAGGGGCATGGCCAAGTCCCGTCGGTGTCGAAAAGCAAAGTGAAGAGGCATGGCAAGCCATTGGGCAAGGGGGTGCCAAGGCGCGAGCCGAGGCACGCACCCAAGAAAGATAGCAAGGGGGGGCCGAGGCGCGAGCCGAGCACACATCCATCGGAGATAATGATGTTCGAAATTGATCGTTGCTCCTTTAGTGAGTGGTTGGTTTGTGGCGTGGGCAATCTTTGGCTTTAGTCGGGGCATGGACAGCTCGATGAATTATTCCGCTTGAAGTGTCCTCGAGAAGCCTAGGGCTCGCTCATTTTCACTAGTCGGCTCTCCAGCTATGAAACGCTCGGAATCGACGGTTGTCCCTTTTCGGAATGGTAGGCTTGTGGCGTGGGCTAGCCTTGGTCTTCACCTCGGGCATGGGCAGCTTGATGAATTATCAATGCTCGAAGTGTCCTCTCGAGGAAGTCCAAGACTTGCCTCATTGTTACAGTCGGCTCGACTTATTCTCGCGCCACACGGTGGTGGCTTCGCTTTCCCTCATATCTTTGCATGCCTAGAGGGCTACACTCGTAGTTCGCTCAGGTGTGTTTTGTGGTGACAATGTCAGGAAATGTATTTCAAAAGCTTCAACTAATCTTATGTCCTACCTCGATATGTTTCACCAATCATATTGTTCTCTCACTCCACAACAAAATTGGGATTGCTGAAAAGAGAACTTACATTTCATTGAAACAGCACGTTGTTTGTTATTTAAAATGAATGTCCCTTGAATCTAATAGGGTGATGTTGTCCTCACTATATGCCATTTGATTAATAGGATGTCTTCTTCAGTTTTACATGGTCGATCACCCCATTCCATCTTATTTCCCAACAATCACTTATTCCCAACATTTCCTTATCTCTGTTAATTTCTTTGTCAAATTGCTGGCACCACAAATATTGTCAAGACAACTATATAACATTAATGTTAAAAGAATTAAATTTAAAAAAAAAAAATGATCATATTAAGCATAACAGCATCAACTTAAAAAGAGCAAAGGTCACATCCGCACAGGCAACACACGAAAGTATTAAGACAGCATAGATCCTAGCTAGAAGGCTACTCAAGGTCTCTATGCTTGGACAAGACCAATTCAAGGATGATTTTTGCTCCAGCTCCTTCAGTTCCTTATCTGTTGGCTCTTAGTTTTCCCTCATATTGTGGTTATAGTAGATGTCTTTGATGGTTTTTCTTTCGTTTGCTGCTCTTCTGTAATTGTAGCCGCT
This sequence comes from Vitellaria paradoxa, assembly GCA_019916065.1. Taxonomy (NCBI): domain Eukaryota; kingdom Viridiplantae; phylum Streptophyta; class Magnoliopsida; order Ericales; family Sapotaceae; genus Vitellaria; species Vitellaria paradoxa. Next base: position 43,473,038 of record CM034235.1, on the reverse strand, counting down.
GACTTGTTATGACTCCTATTTCTAGAATTTTAATGAATGATGTTCTCCTTTGCTGCCCACAAGAATAGAAAAACAAAAAAGAAAAAAGGGATAGCGTACCATATGCAAATGCTATTGATGGATTATGCTCGTTCCGCACAATTGTTTCTCCATCCGCGTACCACGCAAGCTCCTCCCCCTGCCGAATTTCTCTCGGACCTGCTCCACACAAATTATAGCCAAATTAACCCCCCCCCCCCCCAAAAAGAAATATATTCCAAAATTAGAATGCAAGCAGTCAATCAAAATCCAATTCAGAAAAAGCACCTGAGTGGCCGAAACCGGACAGGTAACGGTCACGTTCTCCTTAGATCTCTCAGCATCCAAAGTCGGACTCTTGGAGTAGAAGTGCTGCGGCTTGCTTCTCGCAGACGACGCCGGCGAACTCAAGCCGTCAATTGAAGTCTCCGGAAAATGCTTGGACGACGAAGTCGTTGACGACGACAGCGAATTCACACCCTTCGAGCTCAAATTCTTCGATTTCGCTCCGTGTCTCGACGCCATTGAAAGGAAAACCAACTTCAAAAGTTCAATTACATGTACAAATTACCATTGTCCATATATGTATGTGTGTGTAGAGAAAGCTTTATAGGAGATCTCTCACCTCTAAAAGAATGCAAGGAGGGAGAGAAAAGTAATAGCATTTTAGGTTTTTAGGTTAGCCATTTTCAATGCTTGACTTTGAAGCGATGCAATGCCCTCTCATGGAACGCAGACCCCATTTTCAACCTCTACTTTTAGAGAGAGAGAGAAAGAGCAGCGGAGAGAAAAAGCAGAATACGTGTGTAGAGACAGAATGAGAGAGAGAGAGAGAGAGAGAGAGAGAGGTACCCAATTTATGTTAATTTTCTATTTTATTTTTTTAATTTTCAGCGCACAGAGACAGGAGAGAGCCAAACATAGAAGTCAACAGAACCTCCGTGTGAATATAAAACAAAATTTTTTATTGCCAATTAAACTTTACCACGTGTCACGGTAGTGTTGAATTAGTTACATTGGTATATTTTGACTTATATCGAAAATTTTTGACCAACACACGTAAAGTAAATAAAATAACGTTAAAAAAATATGAAGGAAATCTTTTTACAGGGATAAAAAACTTTTATTTCAAATTTACTATAATGAGTTATAAGATTTTATTCGAACCTTCTACAATTTACTCGCACAAATTCTTTCGTCACTTTACTCGATTTACTCAATAAACCTTACAAGTGAACTTATTGAATCACTCAAAAAATAAAGAAATAAAATAAAAAAATAAGAAAAAGACCTATAAGCTCACAAAGAAAAAATTCTCTCGTTGTCAAGACTCTATATATACCCCTTCAATTCTTATTATACATTAGGTTTTGGTACATATATATAAACTTACAAAATCCTATTCTAACTATAACTCGAATATATAAACAGATTTTGTAAAAAGATAAATAAAATTTCCTAAACGGAAACAAATCTTTTATAAAATAATGGGGTTTTTGGAAGCCGGTTACTATTTATGGACTTATAAGGATTTAAGTAATACCCAAAAAAAACTTGTTTGTAAATATGTCACACTTGCAACAAAAGACAAAAAAAGGGGCATCACGCGTTTTTCACCACCATTTCAAAATTGTCAGTTTATCCGAAAATAGTGCACACTTCACTCATAACGTTCATGACTTTCCATCTTCTTTACAAAGCAAGCAAAACGATTTTTGGAAACAAAATCAAAACTGTTTGGGAAAAACCTAAATCAATCATCATTCCTAAGTATATTTATTTTTTTCTGATTTTGAAACAGGGCTGGTACTATTTTGAAGATAGCTCAAAATATTAATCAACTCCATGGATTTCTCTTGCCCAAAAACTTGTCATCTGCTTATAACTGTTTTAAAAACAGTACCGATAAAACAGTACCAGTACTGTTTTGGATCGGTATTGTTTTCATACTAACTAAAAAACATCAATCGATACATAACACAAACCAACGATACAAGCCAACATCATTATATTTTTTGAAACTGTACCGGTACTACTTTGAAGATAGCTCAAAACGCCGATCGGCCCCATGGATTTCTCTTGCCCTTAAAACTCATCATGCTTATAATTCATGGTGCTATTTTGAAAACAGTACCGGTACTGTTTTGAAAATAGTACCGATAAAACAGTACTGGTACTGTTTTCATACTGCCTAAAAAATATCAATCCATACATAACACAAACCAACTATACGAGCCAATATCATCATATTTTTTGAAACAGTACCGGTACTGTTTTGAAGATAGCTCAAAACGCTAATCGACAAAATCAATCCATGAAAAAGATAGGCCAAATAATATATTAGAAACTGTATTTAAAACAAACTCGTGGGACCTACTCAAAAGTGTGACTTAAACACAAAACTTGCTACATTAATGTGACTTAAAAGCAATACTTTTTTTGGGTATGACTAATAGCTTTAAAAGATTATAAAGTATGACTTAAATACAATTTTCTGTAAAATAATTCACTCGAACCATTCCAGTCCCACCGCATGCCTGCAGGATATACTGCCAAAAGATCAAATGCTCGCCCTGCCTACACTTTGTCTGCGAGTCTCTCTAAGCGTATTTCTTGATTTTCTATACTTTATTTCCTTTTAGAATTTAGGACTCCTCCTCAATTTACATTTCATTCCTTTAAATTGTATTCTATTCAATATTTAACTTAGTTTGTAATACGTGGTTGTAATTTTTTAGAAACTTGTCAATTTAAAAAAATTTCAAATTAGGAAACTTGTAAATCTTCTCCTATCTTCAATTTGAAAATCATTCAAATTTGTCATATTAATTTAAGATTTTGTATAAATTTGTCATTATAAAACCTTACATAAATGTTTATTAAGGGGTCGTTTGAACCTCCAAGAATTTAAAAATTTTTAAAAACTTCAAAATTTTTAATTTTTAAATTTTAAAAATTCTAACTTTTTCAAAAATAGTCAAAATTCGTTAGAATAAACTATTATAATACGTTTTAATAGATTTTCGGCAGATTTTTTAAAAAGTTAGATTCATAATTGTACAAAAAATTTTACAAAACTCTAAAAATTTTTAAAATTCTCTACTAAAATTTTATCACGTGTCATTTCAAATAATTTTTAACAACTTATATCAAATTAAACACAAACATACAACTATCATTTCAAAATAATTTTTTACACTCTAAATTTTAAAAAATTTCACTTTTATTAATTTTTATTTTTTCAACACTCGAAACTAGCTCTAAAAGTGTAAACTATATATATATATTTTTAAATTTCTCTTTAGCAAGAGGAAAATTAGACGTGGACTTCTACCAGTTTAAATTATATCTTTTCTTTCCCCTAATATTTAAATAATTACACTTATTTTCTTTAACATTTTAAATTTATATTTTTGATTTTAATACTCAAAATATCCGAAGCAACTTATGTCACCTCGACCAATCTTGCACCTTAATTAATTTTTAACATGAAATTAACAACTTAATAAAACCATCAGTAACCGGAGACGAATTTAGAGACCATAAAACTTTGACTCTTTCGACTAAATAGATAGTTAGTTTTCAACAGATATATAAAAATTAACTAAAATCTTAAGAATATTCTTATTTTACCTCAATTCACAAAAATTTTCAAAAAAGTAAATTAAAACAAGATATACGTACAAATCCATACATATACAAACCCCCAAACAACGTGCCCTCAACAACAATATCAATCAATTTCTCTCTCTAAAAAAGTGAACAATATATCAAATCTAAAGTGCTACAGTTGATGAATGAGAAACTGGACAAATGGAGAGAAAAAGGAAAGAATCAACCCAGACTTGATAAATTTAGGGCCAATCTACGCGAATATCATTCTGATAAGCCCCGTCTCTCCCTGTTGCTTCCCCCCCTCCTTCCAATTCAATTTCGTTTCAGGTTCGCAAAGTAAAGAAAAAAATTCGAATTTTCTCATATATATATATATATTACACACACACACATACATACACATATATAAATGTATGCATGTTGAATTTGTTCTAATCTAATAATGTTCTAGATCTGGTGTACTCGCCAGAGAAGTGACTGAACCTGCTGGAATTACCATTCCAGACACCGCAGCAATTCCCAGCAATCACATTCTTTGGCAGTAACATTTCGAGAAAAGTGACTCCAAATAATTCAGCAATGGAAAACACTGCCTCATTGAATGTTAGGACTGCGGATCGAGTGGAATATTCTATGCAGAATGCGAAGTACGAACTACCAAAGACCAAAGTCTTCGTACAGAGGCGGAGGTACATCGCCACGGAAGTCGTCTCAACAACCGAAGAACTTCTACGATTTCATGGCGTTTGATTAGCAAGAGTTTGTCCGAAAAAAAAATACAATAAAATATAAAAATTTAATATAAAAATTGTATGTGATAAAATTTAAATTAAAAAAATAATAAAAAAAATCATAGAAATCAGTGAGTTTAGCTAACTAAACACTTCTTCAGTGACTTTTCTTCGAGCAACCACAGATTCTGTAATGACTCGCCTCCAGCTGGTACTGGACCCGCCATTGGCGGAACAATGTGACAATCAAAATAATTTAGGGCCCATTTGAAAGTAAAAAAAATCTCCAAAAAAGCTTATAAACCTTTAACAACTCTTCTATCTCTAATTTTTCACCATCATTAATTTAAAAAAATTTTAAATATTTCGCTAAAAAAATAAAAAATTCTAAAAAATAGGTTAACCGAATATGTAATTTTTTTATACAAGTCACATTCTTTGTGTCGAAAACTTTCAAGTGAGTACCATTGTTGCTATTTTTTAAAATTTTTTTTGAATCTGTGGGAACAGATTTGAAAAAATCGTTTTCAACGGTTTGTGATTTTTTAGAAAAAAGAATGACGCCAAATTAACTCTAAATTACATTTTATCTCAATTTATTTTTATTTTTTTCTTACGCCAAACCAACCCTTATAATGATTTGAAAGGGTTTGGGGTTGGGTTTGGGTTTGGTAATTTGGGAATTGTTTTACCCTCTAAGACCCAACGAGGAGGGAGTGGTTATGAATGGAGAAAAAATTGGATTAGTGTTTGCGTGGGAAAACGGAAGTACAGCGTATTGATGTTTTTTGTTTTGTTTTTTTTGGACAGAACGTTAAGAGCCGTATCATTTTTTTTTTTACAAATTGATAAAATTGTCACAACCATTTTAAGATAAAAAAAAAGTTTCTCCATTTGCATGTCATTTTTACTTTTTTATTAAATATAATTACACAATTATTTTTAATAGGTATTTATGACATTAAAATCATACAACATATCATATTAGTAAGAATGAGAGTAGTTGTGTAATTTTATTTAATGAAAAAAAGTAAAGTGGTGTACAAGAATCTATTTGTGAAGTACAAATAGACCCATCCACAAATAAATATAAATTTTTGAATGTTGAAAGATAATAAATTAACTATCCAAATGTTGAGGAGAGTTTACTTGCCCATATTAAAACATACTTAATTTGTGATTTTTTGAAAAAGTAATAATTTGTGAAATTTATCTTCTTTAAATACATGAAAAAAAAATGATTATTACACACTAATACATAATTAGAATATATTTTAAAAAAAATTGAATTTTTTCAATAATTTGTGAAATTTTTATATCCTCTTAAATATATGAAAAAATGATATATTACAAACTAGTACTTAATTATTTATATAATATGTATTTATCATCGATTGTATTACTAAGCATAGAAGAACTTTCACTAAAATTTTCTCTATGACAAGCCACGAAAATAGCTTTTTCGAAAGTAGTTTTATTTAACCAATAAAAGCTTAATTTTATCTGTAAATTGGTTTTGGAACCAATTATTAATAGCTATCTAGCAATTAAATAACTTGAAATTTTAATTCTTAATTTAAAAAAAAAATTACATATATATATTTAAATGTGTGTTGCCCAATGCAAAACTAAGAGATCAATAACCCATTTTATGAGTTTTATATGATTTTGAATTAATTCGATGTAAAATTATTTAAAAAGGAAATATAGCTTTAAATTAATTAATTGAAAAGTAAAATATAATATTTTTATGTAATTGTTATATCTAAAAATAATAATGTTACTTGCACATAGTTAGTCATGACGAATTCGTGCAATTTTTATAACGAAGTGCATACTATAGATATCTATATAATAAGGAAAGTCAATAATTTAAATTTAAAATATTTTTAACTGTTAGATTTGTTTAATGGCAAAGATTACTTTTTTCTTTATTTTAGTTGTCTTTTTGGGTTATTGTGCATGAAAACACACTTTCTCACCATTTTTATATTTTTTTAATAATTGTTATGAAAATTTTTAAATTAATATTTATAAAAATATAATAATATTTATAATAAATAATCAAATTATACATATTTGTTAAACATTATATAGATATAATGTTGGTCTCTTTTAATTAGTAATTTTATTTTTACATGTTATTAGTTACAGTCTTTTCATATAAATTTGTTTTACAAATTTATATTGAATTATTATATGTAAAATTATGTTTTCATACCTTTAGGCACCCATAATCTTAGTATATATATGTGTACTGAAATTGAATAAAAATTGATATCAAACTCAACTCTAAAATAATCAAAATAAAAATTAACAAATAGAATAATAATGTCAAGCAATAAAAATGTAAAAAGGACAGAGTAAAAGTGATAGTAAAAATTCTTCATGTATCATTTAAATTAAAATCTAATGAAATAGTTTAAATTTGTTTAGAAAAATGTCGCTCGTTAATTTTGCTAATGGAAAATTTTATATAAAAGTAAGAAGGGGCTTACACTGTCTATATTTTTAATTAATTTTTATTTTATTTAAAAATTAGAAACAATTGTCTTAAAAATAACAAATCATGAATAATTATTAGTTAAAAATATTTAAGTAGGTAATATGTAACCAAAGAGTATTTAAATAAAATAAAAGATATTATAAAAGCAGTGAGTGGTTAAATAGTATTTAAAGAAAACAAGGAAATAAAAGGATAAAATTACTCAAATAACTTATAAAAAATTAAAAAATACTTATATACCACTTTTGAATGACGAATGATTATTAGTAATTAAGGGTTATTAATACAAAATAAATAAATGCTTCACAAATAGACTTTATAAAATTTTGACTTCACTATTATCCCTCCTGTCCGCTTGTCGCCAGGGAAAACCGGAGTTAAAGTGTAAAAAATTAACAGTCTCAATTTCTTCTAAATAATTTAAATGGTCATGATTAACTTGATTTTCTTAGGGGTTGTTTAGAGCAAAAAAAAATAAGATAAATTGAGAGTTCGTAATGCGTGCAGTGAAAGAAAAAAGTTGATGTGATATAAAGTTAACAGAGATTTATAAAAATTTTCAGTATTTTTTCTGCCAACACAGCCTTAAAGTAATTAATGGTTCAAGTGATTTAATGGTACTAATTTTAATTGATTTAATGGTTTAAATCAAGACGACTAATCTTTTACACTTCCGTCCTTGAACTGTTTTGCACTTTAACCTTAAACCTTTTCCCATTTTCTTTCATAAGGTCCATTTGGTGTGTAATATGTTACTGAAAATCTTCAAAAATCTCTATAAATCTCTGTTAACTTTATATCACATCAACTTTTTTCTCTCACGGTACGCATTACGAACTCTCCCCAAATTACAATTTATCTCAATTTATCTCATTTTTTCTTACTCCAAACAAACCCTATAGTATAGGTTATGGTAGAAATTAAGTCCTGTTTAGTATATTAAAAAAAATTAAAAATCATCAAAATTCGTTAAAATTTATCATTTTTTTCAATCAAATTCTTATATATCACTTTTATATTAATCTTTGTATTTTTATTATTCTTATTTTTCAACCAAACAGTCTCCGCTTAAAAGACAAAAGTGAACAGGTCAAGTCCTGAGTGGACAGACTCTTAGTCATTCGTCAATGGAAATAATTTTGCTGACTAATTATGATTTGAAATGATCATTGACTGGTATCCACTATGAATTTTCCATAAGTTCCTGGGAAAGCGATAACACCGGCCACCACCAAACACTCACTCATCCAAAGTAACGGATTCCTCCTGCTTTCAACGCTACGGTGACGTTTGATTCTTGTACTGAATAAGTTATTTTTAAATTAATTATCTTAAATGAATAAATTTTAAATTAATTATTTTATTATATCAACACTGTCTTATATTTAATTAAACAGTAAATTATCGAACAAAATTTTCCTGTTCTTGTTGCGTACTGCTAAACTAAATTAATCTGCAAAAATTATAATTACGCTCTCATACTTTAATTGCTTTTTAAAATGATTAATAGTTTTTTTTGGTAAGTAAAATGATAAATAGTTGGTCATAACTTTTTAACTACTATAAGTTTAAAATATTTTTAAAAAATTATAATTAAAATGTCAAAAGTTAATAAAATTATAATTCGGATAATTATTAAATATTATATGATAAAACTATTTATATAATATTAAATATTATAAATTAATTAATGAACCCATTCTGAGTTAAATAATATTTAAACTCGGCTTATTTGGGTGGTATTTAGTTTATTTTTATTTTCTGTTTTATGTGCTTTATGTTTTAAAATCTCAGAACAAAAAAATAGAAAATGTTCTATTTTCTTTATTTGGACATTTTCCTTATTTTGGATTGAAAACGCTCAAACAACTTTTTGTATTCTTCATTTCATGTACAAATTCATTTTCTGCTTTCTAAAATAAATTTTTGACACATAAGTGAATAAATGCATTTGAATTGTTTTCTTTATTTCAAAAGTGTAAAATGTAAAATGAGTTTAAAACAAAAAACAGAAAACACCTTACTAAATAGTCCTTAATTTTTTTTTATTCATGCTCAATTCATTTATTAAGCAAATAAGCAGAATTGAATCCAGTATATTCATAAACGGCTCAATTTATTACATTATAAGTAGATGTATATTATCTTATTATCTCATTTTATTTTATTTTATTTATTTTTTTATTCCTTTGCTTCCAAACCTAAGGACATATGTATGGAATGCACATAAGATTGTTAATTTCAAATTTAAGCTTTATAAAATTCAAATTATTAAAAAAAATAAAAAAAGACCTTCTACATATAGCATCTACTATATTATTATTTATTAAAGAAATAATATATTCTTTTATAACATTAGTTTACAGTTCAAACTACATTAGTTTTATCTTATTCTCCCATTTTATTTTACTTTCCCTTATTTTCTCTGCATCCAAGCACAAGCATGCTGGAATGCACCTAAAATTGCCAACTAGGCTAATGCCACTAATCCGTCTTTTATATACATAGATAAGTCTGAGTATATTTTATTTTGAAAATTTGTTAAAATAACTATACTTTTTTGTTAAATTATTTTGATGAATTTTATTATATTATTATAATTATTCTTGATAATTTTATTATAAAATCTTCATTTTAAAAAAAAAATGTAAGTAATTTTCACTTTAGTACCTCAAATATTAGCTCCCTCCTACAAACATACACTTCAAGTAGTATAATAATAATATTTAAAACTAATGGAGGTAATTAGGACAAAAGAAAAAATTAAAGTTAAGAATGAAAGTTTGGCGCGATGTAAAACGCTAAAATTTTTGAAACCTCTAAATGTTATTTACTTTTTATCTCACTACATGAATTATGAATTTACAAATTATCTCACTTTTATCACTCCAGACATGCCCTGAGTATACTATGGGCTGGTTTAAAGTTTTAAAACTTGAGATAAATAAATTTGGGTTATTTTTTGACGTTTAGGGTGTAAACTAGAAATTACAAAAAATAGAAATAAATAGTTCTTTGAGTGGATTTTTATTTGTTCAAATAGATTTGGATAAACACTTTTAACTTTTCTGTCAAAATTTTTTGAAATTTGTAGAAATATTATTGGGAATGGTAGAAATGTTACTAATATTTGTAGAAATTTTATTAAAATTTGTAAACATTTGTTGAGATTATAGGGAGATATATATTTACAAAAATTATAAAAATTCACGTAATTCAAGATAAAAAATTTTGTAAAAAATTATAAAATTTTTTAGATTTTTTGGGCTTTTACAGAACTTCGAGCGGGCCCTATGAAAATTAATCACAATCAACCAGATAGAGATGGAGGACACCAAATCTCAATGAAGGAAATCCTAAAATAACTTATAAGTAAACCTTAAAGTTATAAGATAACTAACTTGAAAATCAATCCACAATAATAAGAGGTTATTTGGACGTTTAAAAAAAAAAAAAAAGTGAAACTTTTGATAGTTTTTTGTGTATTTTTTTAGTTACATTTTTTTGTGTGTTTGGTGGAACAAAGTGTATTTTTTAGCATTTTTTATAACTTTTAGGTGTTTGATAAATTTTTTACTGTAGCAAATAAAAAAAGTAGTAACTTTTGTTTTATTTTTACTGTAGCAAATCAAAAAAGTGAAAAAATTTGTGGTTCTACCAAACACACCAAAATTACAAAATGTAACTTTTAGTACTTTTTTGTTAGTTTTTGAACCTCCAAACAGACCCTAAATTATGAGAAATTCATCGAATATAAGATAAAACTTGACACTATCCTAATTCTATTCTTCTCTTACTTACTTGAACTCATAATAAATCAAACTTGTAAATCGATTCCATTCTTAACCTCAAACGGCATCTCTTAAATCTCAGAAGTATTTTTTTTTCATTAAGATTAAAGGATGGATCGTTATTCTTCAATTCTAACTTGTAGATATCATAATTTGGATGTTAGAGATTTGAATATTCGGAGTTTTCTCGATATAATAGGGAAGTATCTCAGCACTGCTGGAAGAGGCCTCTATAATCTAATGTGATTAAGGCACAAAAAGATACGAAAGCCGACTAATTTGAAATTGTTCTTTGACACATGCTTGAGCATCTTTCCAGTAGCCTAACTGCTTGAACTGGGTTCGAGCTCTTTTCTTGAAGCATTGCTCGAGTAAATTTCTGGTGCTACTATATGAATTATGAACACACAATTTATTTTATTTTATCTTATTTTATTTTATTTTTTATCACTGCAAATACCTTCCTAATATTACATATTTTTAATATGTTAAATTAAAAATAATTTGAGTTTTAAAAAATTGTTGTCAACTGTAACTACTCCTAAGGGGTGTCTTGAATATGTTTGCGAATAATTTTGAATATTTTGGAGTTGTTCAAGGATGGAAATTAAGAATCCTTTGTAAGATTGACTATTTTACGACCTTTCTCACGTGTCTATTGTTTTCTGAGTTTTGTTTATACATGCATATATATATATATATATATATATTATCAATGTTAGGGTCTGTTTGGAAATAAATTTTAAAGAATTTTTGGTAATTTTTTGACAAAAATTGATAAGTGCAATTTTTATACGTTTGGTAAAAATTTAAAATTCATAATTTTTATTTGATTTATTTATTGTATGGGTGATCAAGGTTTCTTAGTTATGTATATTGCTTCAACTGTAGAATTTTATTTAAATAAATTAATAATGAAAGAAAAGTATACTCCATTAGGATTCCACTCCTATTTTTTTTTTTTGTTAATAAAATATTGCAAATTTATTAATATAAATCCATAACCAAAACATCAATGATAAACAAGGGAGGAAATGAAATTCAAACCCTCTGATCAGACATAGAACCATATGCTTGTGCAAAAGTGTAAGTCACCTAGTTCGTTGATCTACGAACAAAACAAAAAGAGCAATTACCATCTCCCTCGAAAAAGATTTACGATTATCAACCACCACTCCAAATACGATAAATCCGTAGAGGATCCATATAAAACTTGTACTACGAGTTGTGCATCTGATTCAATAATGAATCTTCGCAAGTCCATCCCCTTTAGCCAACTAAGAGTCTCACAACAATTTAACGCTTCTACTGTGACGAGGTTATTGCTATCTTAAAGAGAATAATTTGTAACTACTATCATAATTCCTCCTAATTTAATTATATATATATATATATATAATGAAAAGCAAACTCGAAAGAGTGTTAAATTAAGTAGGTAAATTGAGCGGGTAATGGACAATAGAAGGTGAAATTGAAATAAAGAGGTGGCATCAAAAGTGAAAGCGATTATTCATAAATTTTTTGAAAAATTCTATTAAATTTATCACTATACCCAACAAAATTTTTTTTTGAAAGATAAGGTTTTTTTTTTTTATAAGGGAGAGGGGAAGACTCGAACTTGAGTTATGAACGAGTAGGAGAAGCTCTTAACCACCGAGTTATAAGCCACGCTCAATACCCAACAAAGATAAGAGTGTGTAGATTATAAAATTATTATTTTCAGCATCTAAGTATGCTTGAGCGTGCACTTTATCCTTCCTAAAGCATAGTTTCATTTATTGAATCAATAGTTGAGAAGATTTCTTTGATTTGGGTTTGATTTGAAAAAGTTTGGAGGCAAAGTAGCAAAGAATATCTTGTGCCCTCCAAAAAGTGAAGAAGGCCACGGATTAAAGAATAGAGCTATAATGATGAGGCATTTCTAGGCAATTTCACTAAAAACTCATCTCTTTGGACCCATGGTGCTGCAAAGTTCTTCCTTAAGGGCAAGGGGGAATTATACTCTCTTTTGGTTCAAATATATAAATATATATATATTTTTAGTTTAAAGTGAACACATAAACCAATCGTGATTAAATTTAAAGTGTAAAATTGATTGAATTTATCAAATTTAACTAGAATTGTGTCTTATTAGTCAAAATTGATCAAGAAAAAAAATAAATTACATGCAAAAATAAATAGATAAAAGTACATTTTTTTACTGATTTTATGTTAAAATAAAATATTATTTTATTTTTTAAAAGGATTAACTTGCCTATATTTTTTCTAAACAACATTTTTTGAACAATTATATATGGGTCTATATGACACATATAAAATAAATTTAGCTAGTTAAATTTCACATTTTTAACAATTTTTACATTTAGTCCAAATTAGAAGATACCATATATTGACTTTAAATTAGAAAAAAAATCATATATTTTTTTGTCCAAATTACAATGAGATAAAAATGTAATTACTACAGGCAATCAATTATGGGTTGTAGCTATCGCCTTTGACTGTTCATAGAGTTGGTGAAAAACGTTAAAGCTAAGACTTATAGCAAGTCAACTTTCAAAGTATTGGCCCCCGATCCACTCTTAAATTGCAAACGCAATTTGGATTCAATTTGACTAAGGAAAATAAAATAAACATCACAAACTGGATGAAATCTCAAGTCTAATTATTGGAGTAGCTCAAAATCTCAAATAATGATAAAAAAATAGGATAAATTACACTTAGATTCCTTAAACATTAGTGAAATTACACATGGATCTCTTCAACATTTAAAAATTACATTAACCTCCCTTATTTTGAAATGTTTGTAACATAAGCCCCTTTCCACTAGTTTGAAACCTAACTCTGTTAAATATTTACTAGAAAGACGATTTTACCCATAAATTTTTAAATTTTTGTTTACAATTCCCCTTATCCTCTGTTCAATTTAGCCCTCTCTCTCTCTCTCTCTCAAACATTCTGAAATTCATCGTTAGAAAATCTGCAACCACCATTGCCATTGTCCATTTCTGGTAACGTCGCCGGACAAACCCCTCTCTCAATCACAAATTTAACTGCCCAACTCATCAAATTTCTTCATCACAAACGCGAGATTGATTGGGACGCGAATAAGTCAAGGAAGAAAAAGCAAAGGAGTCTGCTGGGGAAGAAAAGCAGAGACCCACATCAAGGAGGGAGGGATTGGAAAGGGCAGCGAGGATCCAAGAGTTCATTTTTAGGAGATCCAAGAGCAGAGATCCACATCACGACATCGACCTCGCCCGCCAATCGAAGAGCCTGGTCCAAATCGGCGTGGCGGCCCTCGAGTAGTGGCCGATCGGAGAAGGACAAGTCCGACGAGCGATTCGTCGATCGTCAAGCTATAACCGGAGACGAAAAGCCCATCTGCAGGAACTTGACCTCCAATTAACAAATGTACTAAATCCCCAACGACCAAATCGTGAATGGAAATTGTCCCTCTGCTTCCATCTTTGGTCACTTGAACATTTATGTTATTCTTTCTAAAAAACTAGCCAAGAAAAAAGAGGCAAAGACACTGTCTTGGACGGCAGCAACTAGAGAATTAAGACTCCCAAGTAAAATGATTTTAGGGATTATTGAATGAAGCTGTAAATGAACTTTTGAAAGGGTTTTATGGGCAAGGGGGCATATACTTACACACACACATACACATATATATAGAGAGAGAGAGAAAGAAGTAACCCAGTATAGTAGATTACATATTGAAAAATTGATTTCCTCTAGAGAGGTGGAAATTGTAGGGAATTGAATTGAAATAAAGTAACACAGGGTAGAGTGATGAAATGGATATCTCGGGAATTTAATTTTGAGAAACGAAATGAAAGAGAACCACCATGAACAGCGGCATTAATAGCAGAAATTTGGATCTGGATCCCCACCTTCTTATATAAATATATATATATATATATATATATATATATGTGTAAATTTTAAATGTTAGAAAGGTTATTTTAATCTATTTACATATATGAGAGTAAACTTGATATATTGAAAAAAAATTTTGTTGACATCATCATTTTAACAGAGATCCTAACGGCGCACTAACAGAAGAGGGTCTGGGTTACAAACATTTCAAAATAAGGGAGGTTAATGTAATTTTGAAATGTCGAGGGGATTTATGTGTAATTTAACGGCGCACTAACAAAAGAGGGTCTGGGTTACAAACATTTCAAAATAAGGGAGGTTAATGTAATTTTGAAATGTCGAGGGGATTTATGTGTAATTTCGCTAATGTTCAGCGGGTCTAAGTGTAATTTATCCTAAAAAATAATTGTCAAATATTATATATATTTAATGCAATTATATTTTTAATAAATTATAAAATTATTAATAATATAAGTATTAACAAATTTCTAAAAAAATCATTAAAAGTTATATTTTAACCTTACTAACTACTAGGGGTGATAATAATATTAGGCATATATGAAAACAAGACTCAAGTAAAGCATGATTACCATTGATGGTACTATAAAAATGTGTTTAAAGGATGTTTTGTGATTATAATTAGGATATATTTAGAGTGAATTATTTTTTTTGGATATGTGCTTTACACTTGATCAATTTTTGTTGTTGTGAAATTCAAGTTAAAATTAATGGTCAAGTTAGCAATTTTTGAGACCAAGTTGAAGAGTCCTTACAAATTTTGTTGTGCTGTTAATAATAATAATAATAATATTTTTAGAATAGTTATTACTATCATTATATAGATATATAATTGATTATTATTATTGAATACATGGAATACCTTGGCTTTTCAACGTTGTTCTTCAACTCTTCTAATCAAAATATTCCTAAAATTAGGCATTCAAATTTAAATCTTCCTCAATTGAACTTGAGTCATAAAATCCTAACTTGGGATCATTATGAACACAAATCTATAGCCAATTCTTGGTCCCACGGCACTTTCATTTTATTAGTTTTAGTTTGCTGCGCACTTTAAATGTTCGATAAAATGTCTGAGCAGCTTTCTTTATCAAATAAATAAACAAAAATTAGAGTAATAGGGGAGCGAATTGTGAACAAACTATAGCCTCTTAGGACTCAATTGTTTTTACATTGCTACGACTCCATACAATTGCGGATTGTCCAAGCAAATTTTACCTCTGTTGTCGGGGAGAGCAAGTTTTGGAAACATAATTTTTGGCAATGCATTACACCCATAATTGTGACGTGTAATTAGAATTGTTGGAATAAAGAAGAAATAAAAAATTATAACGAAATAGAAAACAATTGTATATTGATTTATACAAGAATACAAAGAAACTTTTATATAGACAAAGTTAGAACTAGAATTGAAATCAGAATAAAAACCTAGCTATAACAAAAAGAATATCCTAATATATATATATATATATTTATAATAATTAGCGTATATTTTATACATGTCAACACTTCCTCAAACTCAATATGATAATGAAGAGACTAACTTTGAGTTTAGATACAAGCTCACGAAGACAACCAAGAGAATGAGATTTGGTGAAGATATGTGTAAGCTGATCGGCAGAAGATATCTGTGAATTACACAATTTAAATTTTAGGACTGACAAGGAAAATTCCAAGGGCAGTTACAATGTTGCATGGAATATTAATCTGGCCACTCACAGCCCACCCACTTCGCAATCCAAACCATATGAATTGTGTGTTTGCCAATTCGGGCCACGGGCCCCAATATAGTATACATTTAAGAATTTTGTGCATTAGAAACAACATTGGTCATACAAATAACAATGCTTAATATTTCAAGTTTTCAACCATATGGGAAGGCTTTCACCGCATTCATATTATGTATAACAACAAAATATCAACCAGAATGGTGTAGAGAGATTGTCAGCTATTACTTCTAAATATTTAAGGATTCTATAATTACAAGATTGCCATTGATTCTGGTTGAAACTTTTAGTAAATTTTTCTAGTTATCAAAAATACGTTTTCTCGGTATACATAGTAAAAATCAAATCCCAAAAATATTGAACATTATCTAATTTAATTAATGGCATTCAAAAAATAATAATATATAATTCCAATTTAAATGAGGGGAGAGTAACATCACTCTCAATGCCTTGAAATTGATGGAAGGCGTAAAAAATTGAGAGAGATTGAAGTTTTATTTAAAAAATAATAATAATAATAATAATAATGATGGGACTCTAAACGGGCCCCAAACCAACTCTTAGATGGTTTAAACCCGACTCTGTGGACCACCCACAAGACTCACGAACCGGGGGCAACAAAAGGATAAATTTCTTGTTGTAGTAGTGTTGGGTTGGGTTGAGTGTTTCACTATGGGCCCAACTACCCAAACTTCATGGCGTGCCTCTGAGAAAGCAAATATGTAAATGCAGCCCAATTCATTTAAAACAGCAATGCGAAAGTAAATGAATATAATTATGCTCGGATTGGATAATTGTATTAAGAATATAGGAAAGATAATAATTAATTTATGTAAAAATACACACGAAATGTTTTTAATAATTACTATTAAAATAGTAGAGAGCTGCTGCTTCCTGAAGGGTTGGAACTAAATTTACGAAGAATTTCAAATTAAATAATTATTTTTTGTGGTGGTTCAAAATTAAACTATTTAAATTCATGAGAAAACCCATACATACATACATACATATATGTATGTATATGTATATTTTGTTAATTCCATGCCAATTTTTTTTTTTGAAAAAAAAAATTCTAAGTTGATTGATAAACAGTGGCGATTTTATTTATTTGCATGCTAAGTCCCTCAGTAATCTAATCTAATTTGAAAGCCGGGGAAGTTCAGTATCAAAGCAGCTGTAATTTTACAATCAAACTCTTCTTTCTACCTTTTTTTTTTTAATTTATTTTTATGGATAACTAGTAACAATTCGAAAGTGTCATTTTGAGATAAATATCAAACATCGATGACACTGCCATTTTGATTTTAACTTGAACCACATACTCACACCACAACCAAAATTGGACCATGCATTTGTCGTCCTCTCATACAAGTCGCAGTGCAATGTATCAGCCCTTGAACCATTTTAATTCAATGTATCCAAACACACACAACGACACAAGTTTCTTTGGCACTCAAATGCCCTAAAATAATGGCTAATGATATTCATAATTTAATGGCATTTGGTTGATTGTTATAGCACCTCAATTGTGTTAAGATTTTGAGTTAAACTCTCCGTCTTTTTAAATGATAAATTCTTTCTATCATTTTAGAAAAAAAATTATACTAAAATGATATGTCAATAATATTTATACAATAAAAATGTATCTTCATGAGTTTTATAATTTAAAGCGATCGATTGATTTACAGAAAAGATAATCACATCATTCTGTTTTACTTTTTTAAAAAATAATTCTAATTATATAACACTACTTTTTATAAAATGAACTTTTATATTAAGGATTTCACGTCTTACTACTTTAAGTGAGAGATTATCTTATAATTTATATGTGAATTTTGAACTTTCTTAAATAGAAAATAGATTTATTTATGATATAGTAATCTGTCCTCTCTCTCTCTCTCTATATATATATACATACAAATGTCCTTAGAAAAATGGCCAATCCAATTACATATTGACTCTAGCTCCCACATTTTCACTACCAAATACAACTTGTTTGTGGATGCTTTTGTTTATAGTTTGCAGGCTAATTATATCTCATATTTTATTTTACAAATCTCTTAAATGCCTACAAAAGCTTAGTGAGTGTGTTCGGCAGGTGATTAAAAATTAAGAGATAAATATTTTGAGAGAAATTATTAATATCTCATCCTCAAAATTTTTTCTCATTTATAATCTCACGTGTTAACAAAGTAAAAGTTAACCAACCAAGAAAGAAAAATTAATATAGATTCATTTAATTTCTTATGAATAATACTTAATAGAATTTAAAATTGATAAAATTTCCAATAGATAACATTTGCACTTTGTAATCTCATACTAAATGTAGTCTAAAATATATTTCAATCAGAGGACTCAGCCTGTCTCTTGTGACAAACATTCGGTAATTGATAAAGGATGTGTAAATGGAGCACGGTATGCTTGGGTTGCAAATTTACCTAACTTTACCCCCCCCCAAAAAAAAGGAAAAAAAAAAAAGGAAATTCTCAAACATCATACAGATCGATGTTTTAATGAGGAAACAAGATTATGTATCTCTATAGGGTTACTATAGATAGTTATGTCTACTTGATTTCATATATAGACATTGACAAATTAATGGTAGAATTGTCATATCCTTTGGAAGTTGCAATGCTTTCAATTACGCAGTGACCATCTAGGGCCCTATCTTTTCGACTTAATGTGGGAAAAAGTCAATAAGTTCATGTGTGGAGGAAGTAGTGCAACGGAAGATAAAAACACAATAGACTATACATATAGATATATACATTTATGGAGATACAGAGAGAGAGAGAGAGAGAGAGAGGGAGAGAGAGTACTTGTTCAGGACCACCACTTGCAAAGAGTTCTAGCCCGTACCATCAACAGAGGGTAATTAAGTACAATGACCCACCCAACAGCAAGGGCTTGTGTATATAAACTCCTTCTTAGCTTCCCTCTCTCTTTTGGGGTCAGGAAGAAGTCCGCAGCCGTTATTAATGGGTGTACACTAGGTGAAATTCGTCCCGTGGCCCTAACCGGTAAAGAACCACGAGGAGGTAAATCAGTCTAGGCAAGCCCTGACTGACCGGTTCAGCTGAGAAGACTGTTAGATAGCCATCCACAATTAGAAAAAGGACTACCCCCAAGAGAAGTCGAACCCGGAACCTATTAGTCCCAGACCCTTTAACCCGCTATCCGAACCAAATCGACTACCCCTTTCGGAGCTTCCCTCTCTCTTTCTATATATGCTTGTGGGGCTGCACAAAGTAATTAAGTACTAGTACTAATAAGTAGCAATTGTAGTGTGATGCAAAAATGTCTACATAATAATCTTTTTATATATGCTGCATGTCCAAGGAGATGAAGAAGTAATTCCAAAAGTTGGGGAATACTAAAAGGGTTTGTTTTGTGAGTGGGTAAAATGATTAGAAGAAATTTGTGAATATATATAAGTTGATGTTGGTAATATTTATTTATTTTTTACTAATTAATTTGGATTAGCTCATAAATTGCCTAATTAATAGTTTAAAGTAGCAAAAAGTTAGTAAAAATTAATAAAGTCTTGTAATTTATACAGTGAGAAAAAAGTTAAAAGAGTTTTTAAAAAAAAAATTAGAAATTTTTAATAAAATGTGGTGCTCTAAATGCATGTTAGTCAGTTCATTTTTCTCCTTTTCTAA
This sequence comes from Vitellaria paradoxa, assembly GCA_019916065.1. Lineage (NCBI taxonomy): Eukaryota > Viridiplantae > Streptophyta > Magnoliopsida > Ericales > Sapotaceae > Vitellaria > Vitellaria paradoxa. Next base: position 43,453,088 of record CM034235.1, on the reverse strand, counting down.
GTTTGTTCGATCAAAATTCAATTTTTTATTATTTATTGGTGTTTTTGTTATGAGTTTTTATTTTATAATTTATTTACAAAACAAAAGGTCGTAAGTTGTTTAAATATATATATATATATGTATATATTTCTATAAACTTATGTATATTGATCCGAAAATTCTCACATTTAAACAAAAAATTAATCCTATGTAGGGTGGTTAATTAAGTGAAGTAAATAGTTGTTTTTAAGAGGGAAAATAGGATAGAGTATATATTAGTTATGAGAGAAGAATAGGATATAATTCTTTATCTTTTAAGGTTGTTTCGAAATGTGAAAATAACTTTTTTAATTAACTTTAAAATTAAAATCAATTTCAGGACTCAATTTATATAATAGTATAAATCTACATATAACAAATTCATAACATTTTAGAGGTTTAAAGACATGTTTTATAATAATACAAACCTGCATTGGAGAGATGAAAAATTTTAAAAGCCTGGTCTCCTTTACATATATATAGGACTAATGAATTATTGTATTGTTAATTATTATTTTTCTATGGATGGTTCTATAATTAATTAATGTTATATATACTTTTTCTTTTTGGAATTTTTACAACACTACCCCAAATAAGTGCTAAATAGCTAGAGATCCAAATAATTTGGTCTTTAGTCTCTCTCTCTCTCTCTCTCTCTCTCTCTCTCTCTCTCTAAAATCAAAGAAGTGGACCATTTGGCAGTGATCGAAGTAAATGAGGAAACATTATTCATGTGAACGTCGTTAACATACAACTACCAAATTCAGATACCATGGCCATGGTTCTTTAATGTCAAACTCAAAGCACATAGAGAAATATGACTCTCTCTCTCTCTCTCTCTCTCTCTCTTCCTCGATTCACATATTATTCTGTCTCATGAAAATAACCAAACATAATGGCCATTACATATTGTATTATTTAGGGTTTATAAGAAACTCAGACGTTGACTGAACTGAAATTTTTAATTCTTTTTTTAACCCAAAAAATGAAAAGAAAAAAAATTAAAAAATGGATTATGATTAATTTACGAACAAACTAATTATAATCGAGAAAGGAATGTTACTTACATTGATAGCCAGCCCTTTGTTTCTGGTTAAAAAATGGAATTTGTTTTGGGAATAAATTGCATATAATAAACCTTTGACCCTTGAAGGGCTTATTTGATGTTTTCATAAATTGTGTTGAAAATTAGTTCCTAATTTAAAAAATGCATTTGGTGATTATATTTAAAAAATGATTTGAAAAAAATAACAAAAATTGAATGGAAATTCAAATAAATTATATATATATATATATATATAATTTAATTGCATATTACCATGTCAAAAAAAAAAAAAAAACGTAAATTTTGTTTCAAAATTACTGGAACATCTTTTACATATCTTAGATTTATTGTTCTTTGCTCAAGAATCCTTGAATATAAAAACTAAAAAAATAGAATAATGAAATTTAATTTAAAAAAAAAAGAGATACAGAAACAAATAAAGCCAAACACGAAGAATTTGTAGACTTGAAGTTCTCTTCCTCCTTGTTCTATATAATCATGGGCCAGCTACCACACACACACACACACATATATATATATATATATATATGTGGATGAGATATACGATGGAAGAAATAGCACATTGATAATTAACCTTTTGAAATGCTTGGAAATCTTAGGGCATTGATATTACACCGACTTCTGTAGAAAAACTAAATGAATCAATTTAAAGAATTGACTCAATGCATAATAGTGCTAGCATTGGGATACTAATTTTTTCTTTTTCTTATTTATTTATTTTTTTTTTGGGAGGTTCCCATTTGAAACAAACATATATAAATGTACAACATATGCGTCATATCACCAATGAAATTGTAACATTTTTTTCGTTTGTTACTTTCAACCTCAAGGGATTAAGTGAGTTGACTTTAATATGAAAGATAGGGAGTCACCATCCTAAACTCTCATGTTCCAATTCTCTCCCTATCAACTCTTAGGGTCAATCCCTATCCGCAAAGGGTCATAAAATTAGTAAAATTGGTCTCTTTAACGGGTTGAATTGTATTCAGTTTTTTGGTGTGGGTCTGAATTTCCACTGCTATACGGGTCCGTGAGTTGCTGCGACACATGTTGAAGATTCGGTGTATGCGACACAAATAAAGAGAGATTCACTCTCTAGGAGTTTGGCCTAGAGAGTGAATCTCTCGAAGTCAATTTCATATTATTGTTATGTCATTATTCCTACACTCGCAAAATTAATCAATTTACCCTTTTTTAAATTTAAAAATAAATTTTATTTTGCTCCCTCTAAATTTTACTTAAAATATGATTTTATGATTTCAATTTTTTTCTTTTTTATTTTTTAACAATAAAGGGTTCGAGTTTTTAATTCGTTGTACTCTTTCCTCTTAATAACTATTTTACACTTGCACTCTTATATCCTGTTAGAAGAAAAGAAAAGAATTGGGAAAAGAAATCTTGTTTATTGATGTCTTTTGAATACAAGATACAAGGTCCCTTATATAAGCGGGACAATTACCCTAATCCTAGTATGATATGGATAGTAATCCTAATTATGGTATGATACATAATAAGGAATCCATAAATTACAAGATTCTAAATATAATACTAAATATATATAATACCAAACTTAACACCCCCCCTCAAACTCAAGGTGGTAACGCAGGAATCAACTTGAGTTTGGCGATTAATTCAAAAAAGCGGCCAGGAGGATGAGCCTTTGTGAAGAGATCTGCAATTTGATTCGCTGAAGATACAGAAATAAGACGAACAGAGCCTTGTCTGACATGTTAACGAATAAAGTGACAATCTATTTCAATGTGTTTGGTGCGATCATGAAAAACATCATTGTGAGCAATCTGAATAGCACTTTGATTGTCACAATATAATAGAGTGCCTGTAGAATTAGGGACACCCATATCAGTAAGGAGCCACCTAAGCCAAAGGAGCTCTTGAGTAGTATCAGCGAGAGCACGATATTCAGCTTCAGTACTAGAGCAAGCAGTGAGGGTTTGTTTCTTACTACGCCAGGCTATGAGAGAGGTCCCTAGAAAGAAACAAAACCCTGTAGTGGAGCGACGATCAGTCGGATCACCAGCCCAGTCAGCATCAGAAAAGGCATGTAACTCAAGTGGAGAATGTGCTGAGTAATAAAGACCATGAAACATAGTGCCCTTGATATAGCGAAGAATGCGGAGTAAAGCAGTAAAATGATGAGACCGTGGAGCAGCCATGAACTGACTAACAATATGGACAGCATAAGCAATATCAGGGCGAGTGACAGTAAGATAAACAAGGCTACCAACAAGTTGACGATACAAAGTCGCATCAGATAAAGGTGTACCATCAAGAGGAGTGAGACGGAGCTGTGTATCAATCGGGGTAGAAGCAGTCTTACAATCAGAAATACTTGCCCGTGTCAAGAGATCAGAGGCATACTTAGCTTGAGAGAGAAAATAACCAGAAGAATCACGGGAGATCTCCAAACCCAAAAAATAATTGAGAAACCCCAAATCCTTCATCTCAAACTGGCGACTGAGAAATTGTTTGAGATGATAAATGCCAACACTGTCATCCCCAGTAATAATCATATCATCCACATACAGAAGAAGAAGAACAGATCCAGCTGTAGTGGTGCGGAGAAACAAAGCAGAGTCATATGAACTGGAGGTAAATCCAAACTCATGAATAGTAGAACTAAATTTTGTAAACCAGGCACGGGGAGCCTGTTTCAACCCATATAGTGCTCGACGAAGCTTGCAAACATGAGAAGACGGAACAGATGAGCCAGGAGGAGGCTGCATGTAGACTTCCTCAGTGAGATCACCATTCAGAAAAGCATTCTTAACATCCATCTGATGAATGTCCCAGTTACGAGCAGCAGAAATAGCAAGTAAGCTGCGAACAGATGTAAGCCTAGCAACAGGAGCAAAAGTTTCTTCATAGTCAATGCCATACTCCTGAGTGAAACCTCGAGCAACAAGACGAGCTTTGTGTCGCTCAATGGAACCATCTGAACGAGTTTTGATTTTGTAAATCCATTTGCAACTGATAGCAGTTTTCCCAGGAGGAAGAGGAACCACATCCCAAGTATGAGTTTTCTCAAGAGCCTGTAGCTCATCATCCATAGCGTGCTGCCATAAAGGATTAGTACAAGCCTCACGGTAGGAAGAAGGTTCATGAGTAGAAAAGGCAGCAGAACCAACAATATAATCACGAAGACGAACAGAAGGCTGTGTTACCCGTTTAGGACGTTCTGAAGGAGGAAAATTGTCAATAGGAGAGGGGGGAGAACACTCATCAGGAGTGGTCACAGGTCCAGCAGAAGGCCCAGGTGTCTCGGGATGAATCGTAAGCAGTGGCGGCTGAGAAATCTGTGGACTTTCTGCATCAAATATGTCAGAATGCAAATCAGTAGAAACATCAGTAAAAAGAGGAATGTGGGAAGAGGGAGAAAGTTGGAATGAAGAAAGAGTGGAAAACATCTTGTGTTCCCAAAAGACAACATGTCGTGAGACACGAAGACGCCGAGAAATGGGATCCCAACAACGATACCCTTTATGTTCAATACCATAACCCAGGAAGCAACAGAGACGAGAGCGTGGTTCAAGTTTAGTGCGTTCATGAGGTTGAAGAAGAACAAAACAAGCAGAACCAAACACTCTAAGATGAGAATAATCAGGAGGAAATCCATACAAGCGTTCAAAAGGGGTAGTATTACCAAGGACAGAGGTGGGAACACGATTAATGGTATAGGCGGCAGTAAGAGCAGCTTCCCCCCAAAATTTTTCTGGACAAGAGGATGAAATAAGAAGGGCACGAATTGTATCAAGAAGATGACGGTATTTGCGTTCAGCCCGACCATTCTGCTGAGATGTCCCAGGACAAGAAAGATGAGATAGGGTCCCCTGAGAACGGAGAACAGATAGAACCTCAGAGTCAAGATATTCCATAGCATTATCAGATCGAAAAACTTTGATTGTACTAGAAAATTGGGTTTTCACCATTGCTGAGAAATCAGAGTATATTTGTTTAAGTTCAGAACGTTTAGTCAAAAGGTACAACCAAGTATAACAGGTAAAATCATCCACAAAAATAACAAAATAGCGAGAACCGCCCATAGTGGGAGTGGGTGAAGGCCCCCAAATATCTGAGTGAACAAGATTAAAAGGTGCAAGAGAAACAGAATTGCTATTATTAAAAGGTAAAGCATGTTGTTTAACAGTTTGACATGATAAACAATCAGTTTTCTCAGAAATCACATGACCCAATTGACCACTAGAAATTAAGGTTTTCAAACGACTAAAAGACACGTGACCCAAACGACAATGCCAAAGATTAAAAGTAGAGGCTGGGGAAGCAGAAGCAGCAGCGGAAGCAGCAGAAGTAGCAGCGGAAGTAGCATAAGGTAGTGAAAGCTGGAGGTAAACAATCTCAAACAGACGTCCATGCTTACGGCCGATCCCAAGAACCTGTTTCGTCCGTGGATCCTGCACCAAATAACCAGAAGCAGAAAAAGCAACGATGAGACCAAGGTCACATAATTGACCAATAGACACAAGATTTAAAGTAAGATTGGGAATATGATAAACATCAGAAAGAGAAATAGATGGTGTAGAAATGTGACCAGTATGAGTAACAGACATATGGGTACCATCAGCAGTATGAATGGTGGGAATAGAAGATGATGGAGCAATGGAGGAAAAAATAGTAGAATCCGAAATCATATGATTACAACATCCTGAATCAAAATACCAAGAGGAATTACCTAGCATGACGGAAAGAGCAGTAGATGGAGATGTACCAGTTTTGGCAAGAACTTGCTGAATGATGGATTCCACATCAGTCATAGAAAATGATGGACCAGAAGATGAGGATCCGTCTGAAGCAACAGCAGCAGTGGCACGGGAGCCAGAAGATTTGGCTGAGGACTTAGAAGATCCTCTTTTGAAAGGGGCCTTGGAGGAGGAAGCCTTGGGACAGTCACGCTGAAAATGACCAGGAGCTGTTTTGTGACAAGTCAAACACTCGCGAACTGGACAGTGCTCAAATGAATGAGTATGTGGTAGACCCCTGTTTTGACAGTAGATGCAGGAGTGAGAAGCTGATGATCCAGAAGAGCGAGTGTGAGATATGACAAGGGCGACATCTGGAACGGAGGACGGTGTTGTAGCACGAACTGAGTCCAACGCCTTGGTTTTGAGGCCAAGACGGGTTTCTTCAGACAAAAGTTCTGAAATAGCCTGTTCAAGAGTGGGTAGTGGCATGCGATGGAGCAACGAGGCACGAACCGACTCAAAGGTGTCATGAAGAGCCATAAGGAAGAGCAACAGTCGTTGATGATTGCGGTGAACAGTGTACAATTGAGCATCCTCAGAATCTTTCCAGGTGGGTTCACATAAGGCAAGCTGATCCCAAACAGAGGACATGTGAGAGAGGAAGTCATTGATGGACTGCCCAGGCTCTTGATGCATACGGTGAAGATTCTGAAGTAGCTGATATTGATGAGCATGACCAGTGGTCTGATAACGATCCTTTAAGAAATCCCAAATAGCCTTAGCCGGAGAAGGATACTGAGCATCATCATGGAAGCGGCCGAATTGAAGACTAATGGAAGGAACAGTAGTAGCACGAAACCAGGTAACAATCTGGTAATTCTTGCTTTCCCAATCGTTAAGACGATCATCAAAGGCTGATTGATCCTCATTGTCTTTCTGAATAGGTTTTGTCTGAGAACCAGAGATAATACGCCATAAACGACGGCCCTTGATAAAACCAGAAAGGGCTTGGGCCCACAAAACATAATTGGTCCCATCGAGAATGACAGAAAGGGACGTAATGTTGTCGGAGCGGTCCATAGAGATAGCTTTCAAAAGGGCACAATAAACAGTAGATGAAAAACAGAGAAGAATGGGACAAAACGGAGATCACCAGTGTGTCCGGAACGCCGAAAAAGGTCAGGAACCGGTCTGAACCGGCTGAAAAGCTGACGGAAAATGAGTGAACCGGCGCAAAGGGCGAACGGAAACCGGTTCGGGATGAACCGGTCTGGAACTGGCAGCGGCGCGTGAGATCACGCGCAGACTTCAGGCGGCGCGTGAGGGCGCGTGCGGGCTTTGTTTTGGGGTCGGTTGACGGTGGTAGGTTCGTCTCTGAGAGAGGGACCCGATGGTATATATATATCCTCGAATAACTGCAAGACGATGGAGAACAAAAGCGAAAGAAACAAGAACTTCTGAAAATCACGGGCAATCTTCAGGCGGCGCGTGAGAGCGCGTGGAGGCTTGTTTCGGCTTCTGGTTGATGGTGTTAGGTTCATCTCTGAAAGAGCAACCCGATGATATATGAAGATCTCTGAATAACCGCAAGAAGACGGATGATAGAAGCAAAAAGAGACAAGAACGTCTGTAAATCACGCAAAAAATACCAAAATTTTCCAGAAAATAATAGCTGAAAAAAAAAATATGAAAAGAATTAGAGCGAAGGCTCTGATACCATGTTAGAAGAAAAGAAAAGAATTGGGAAAAGAAATCTTGTTTATTGATGTCTTTTGAATACAAGATACAAGGTCCCTTATATAAGCGGGACAATAACCCTAATCTTAGTATGATATGGATAGTAATCCTAATTATGGTATGATACATAATAAGGAATCCATAAATTACAAGATTCTAAATATAATACTAAATATATATAATACCAAACTTAACATGTCCAATTTTCTATGGCAAATCAATCACTTGAAGAAAATATTATAACTAATTAGAAGTTTAAATTTTTAGCTGTTATATATATATATATATATATAAACATAAAATTTGAAATAAGATTTTAGATAAAGCTGATAAGGGAAAGCAAACTTTGCTCAAAATTTAATTTGAAAAAAAAAAAAATAGAAGCTAAGGACAGTTGTTCAATCGCAATTGAGAGTAACATTAGTCTTCAATAACGCAGCCCACTACCTAGCTACCAACTGTTTGACGGGATCACTCCCTACTTATCTTCTCCATGCTAATCTCCCCACTGATTTCTCCTCTCTCGTTTTCGAGGACTGCTGTAATTCTTAACTCCTTTTCAGTATGATTCAAAAAAAAAAAAAAAAAAAGAGAGAGAGAGAGAAAAGAAAAAAAGAAAAAATTCACAATTATATATATTTATATGATGATGATAAATGATGCTGATGAAACGGCAGTACTATATAAGATATAGAACAAGGAAAGAGACGGAGGATATCACTAAGATTGGAGATGCCTCCTTCAACTGTTAATGCAACATCAGAAAAGATGCCTTTTGTGGTCCTCCATCCACGCGTTAGTTCCAGACAACAATCATCAAAACCATCAAGCTTCTAAAGAGTTCAAAGAGCTAACCTTACATTGACAGTTAAGAAAGGGGAGATACATGCATGCATGATGCATACATACATATATATATGTATATTTCAATGTAAAAAAGAAGTCCATCAGAGTTTAGACCCGATAGATAGAGTGATCAGAACAGTGCATGTTGACATGTGGTCTGATGGGCTGCTTTTATTCTTGAATTGAGACAACAAGTGGTGGGTTCTCTCATGTTCCCATCTCCACTTGCATCTATGCATTGGCAATTTCTATCACATATTCATACATTGCGTTCTCATCTGCCCAATAAAATATCTGTTCCGGACATTAAATTGGCCTTGGATGCTTGCTTGATGGGAGTCTCGTGTGGTAAGAGCTTGCGCCAACAGGAATGTCTCAAATCCTTGAGTGTGGGAAACTAGAGGTGAAGTGCATTAATTTTTTGTTCTCTTAATACAAAGGCAATTTTCTAAAACAAAATATGCCATTGTTAATTTGTTAGAAACTTGACCAATACGTTAAAAGATCAAAAATTGATGAAACATGTGGGATAAATTTCTATATTTCATCCATACTGGAATAGCACAACTCATGTCTCATACCAAAGATGGGATTTATTAGGACTGTAACATAACACCACGACGACTTTTATTCTAGGTAGTTTTTACTATGGTGGTAGGTAGCACTTTTTTTTCTTTAAATGACACATACTCTATTCTAAATAGTTCTTTCTTAGGTAATTCTTACCATGATTCAAATTGAGCATGTAGAAACTACTTTGATACCAAATATTAGAAAGTTGATCAATATATTAAAAGACTCAAGTTTAGCAGAATGTGTGAGATCAATTCTTATATATTCTCATACCGAAGGTGAGACGTATCAGGATAGTAATAGTTATCTTCAGTGATCTATTACAGTCAATTAGAAATTAAGAAGTTAATTTCAAACTCAATGCAAGATGTGTCCTAGTTCTTAAATTGACTGAAAATTTGAAAATAAAATCTCTATTTCAATGTTATAGAAAAATAAATTGACATTTTAATTGTTTTACATATTTATTTATTGATTTATTTTTTGTGGCCGAATTTTTTTACAATTTGATTAGTCTACATATCCAAGTCCAAATCCAAATTTGTCTGACTAGCAATTAAGTCACACTGATTTATGAAAACCCTAGCTACACATGTTAAATGGAAGCATGTACTGAGCCTGTAATTATTGTAGTGTTTCACATTCAAACAATTAGTTCAAGAGGATGTGAACAATCTACATCTAGCTACCCATTTCGTGCACTTAATGGAAACACATGTTGGGAGAAACCAAATTGGAGGTCCCCAAGACAGGAGTTCATCAGAGGCAATGTCATTCTCGAGCCACCTAATGCGAAAAAGATGAGGAACAACAAGACAGTGACCTCTCTATCCCTCACAACTCACAATGTGTTGAGAGAGAGAGAGAGAGAGAGAGAGAGAGGGGGGGGATAATTTACTACTAAAAGAAAATTAGGGTTTCTCATGATGGTGATCCTTCTAGATAGTGGTGGAAATAAACCTTATATAAAACGTTTGACAACCATCTATATATATGTGTGAGGGGATCAAAAAAGAGCATATGGCGAGACCTTTCTCAGAAGAACATTTGTCAACATGTTAGTTTAGTTTTGGGAGGTACCATTTCCCTTTCTTGGAAAAAAAATAATTTAAGTTTTATGATTTTAATAATTGTGAATTTATTAGAAAATTAATATATATATAATTATTCCTAAAATATGTAAAAGATATGTATTATACAATGGGTTTTGATTGGAGGAATTGGATGATTGGATATAAGTAATATTATGTAATAATATACAAGATTGAATATAATATGAAATTAATTTAATTGGTGGGATATAAAGGTTAATAAAATATATATATGATTTAACATGAGATATGACAGAAAATAATTTTAAATATTTAGATATCATCCTACCCTCTCGTGTGATAACATATTCTGCATTTTGAAGGATATAAAGTCTCTTCTGGACTAATATTGTAAATTAAATACAAAATTAAAGATAAATTAATCAAAAACGATGAACTGTATCTCCAATCCTTCGTTTAAATTCAGTAAACAAACACGTCCAATTAGAGTTCTGGGGAATTAATTAATGTTCCTATACATAATTTGGCACAAAACAGGATAGCACTAGTGAAGTAAGGTGCTTCTAGAGCACTCAAATTACAAATTAAAAAATAACCAACCTAGAAGATAGAGGGGGGTAATACAAAAATTGATAAAGACACAATTTACTCTATGGGCCAACCAATGAGTGCTGTGAAGAATTAATGTTCCGATATATAAATAGGTGCAAAACAGGATGGCACGAGTGAAGTAAGGTGCTTCTAGAGCACTGATCAAATTACAATTTAAAAAACAACCAACCAAAAAGATTCCCCCCCCCCCCACCAAGGGGGAGGGGGTGGGAACAGACATTGACAAAAACATAATTTATTTTATGGGCCTGAATCTTTTGCAATCCCAGAATCCAAGATTTAGTTATGTGCAAGGTTTGGTAACCTAGGACTTCAAATATGAGGCTTTACTCGGTTATTTCACTAAAGATTTGTGGGAGGTACCAGAGTTAATCTAGCTGTATAAATGAAATTTTCTTTTGTAAAATACTATTCTGCTTGAGCATATTAATTTACATAAAATGTAACCAGAATTGTGCCATGATTATAATGGTGCAATACAATCTACTTCCATACATAGATTTATAATTTTGCGATGATATACTTACAATTCCCCCTCCCCAAGGAAAGAAAGAAAAAATAATATACATACAACTATTCTATATCATTTTCTAGATTTTTTTAAATAAAAATTTTCTAATTATATAATATTACTCTTTTCTCTTAAATGATAGCACGAAGGAAATTAAACATATTGTATGCATGTACTTTGAGAATACTTCTTATATGCACTTAAAGACAAAGAAAGTGGATGAAATCAGAACTGTCAGCTAGATGATCAAAATACTGATGAGCTTAACAATAGGTTTTAGATTTATTAAAAAAAAAAAAGAAAGTATAATGAATTTTTGACAAGAAGGTAATTATCTATATTTAAAATTTTTTACTACCAACTGTAAAATATCTACAGTAGCTCTAATATATAGTTGATGGGACTTTACCGTCCAGTGTCGCTTCCTAACATCTAATTAAATCGAATCAAACTAATCATAGTAAATGATAACACGCATATGAAAGGTATGAAAGATTACATGAATATATATGTTGACACTTGATTAAACATTCTTTTTCTCTTATTGATTGAAAAAATTATCTAGATTTCTTAAGTTATAGGCGGGAAGAGAATCAGGAATTTAGTATAAGAGAGAATCAAGTTCCATAAATTTTAATATTTTTCTTTCAACTTTAAAAATACAATATTAGAATCAAGCAGTTTTAAGAGTTTTCAACAAGTGATATAAATTATAGACCATAAACTTGAAAAATCAAGTAATTATATAAAATTTATAGGTTAGACTATTAATGAGTTAACTCAAATATCATGTCTTATATCTTATTAACGACGTAATTCAAGAATCAAATTTATATGTTATTAATAGTTTAAAGTAAAAAAAAAAAATTGTGGTGACTATATTTAAAATATATATATATATATTTATTTATAAATACTCTATATTATATAAATATAAATTTTTTAAAACTTGGCTTCTATTATCGTAGTGTAAATCTGTTCTGGTAATGAATGGTAGTGAGTTTTGATCATGAGTTGCATGCTAATTTAATAACTTAAAAAGTACTTACCAAAAAACTAAAAAAAAAAAAAAAAAAATCAAAAGCTAGCTAACACCTATGAACTGTACTTAGAATGGGCTATCCTGTAATTAAAAAGCTAAGAAGCATGTATAGGATGTTGCCATAGGATCACATCAGATTATTTTCCACTTTATGAAGGCACAAGTTGCAGTTGAATTGCCCTCAAATATATATATATACACATATTTATATAGATGGTCTGGTCCCCCTCTTCACAACCTCTGTGACTATGACTTTAATGGCAAAGAGGGGTTTGCATGAATGAAGGGTTGTTGTTGTAAGGGTTATATGTGGGTTTGAAGGGCATGTTGGTTGGGGTCCACTTTATGAGATGGCTCAATCCATCAAAGCGTACTTCCATTAAAACAAAGAAAAGAAAAAGAAAATTAGAAATGAGTCACTCATATGTATATATTTGTGTGTGTGTATGCATATCTTTCTATTATAAACTCAGCAAGGAGAGAGAGAAGATAGTGACTTGTCTTGGAATGGCAAAGAAAGGTAGAATTATGAAAGTTGTGAGCAGTTGGTGCTAGAAATAATTGCAAAACGGGTCAAGCATGCACAAACATATAGCAGAAACTGTTATTGCAGAGAGACTCAAAAATACACGTATCATTAAATATGCTCAGAACTCACTCACATAGAACTTTTATAACAAACGATAATTAACTACCCAAACCTTTCAAAAAAAAAAAAAAAAAAACCTACCCAAAACTCTCTCTCTCTCTCTCTCTATCTTTCTCTCTCATCAGTGCCTCAAACGGAAAGAAAAGTCTTTAAGAAATCAAACTAAGCAAAGTTGGGTTGGGATGGAGAGTCCTTGAAAGTAGTGAAAGAAGTGTGGGTTAACAGATTTGCACCCCTTATTTATGAATAAGACAAGTATTAAATATTTCTCTTCAACAATTTGATCTGACTGGGTCCTGCAAGTATTCCCCTGTAAGTGCACCGTTGCATTTTTTTTGGCTGAGGAATTGGAATTCTTCAGGCTCTCTGACCATGAAGAAAAGGCAAAAACTAGGTTTGAATTAAACGGTCAAGACCCATTCAAGCATTGAACTGTTTATATATATATATATATATATGGTAGATTTATTTATTCATGTAATGTTCAGAACATACGCGCGCTTACAAGCACATATTATGTATATAAGAATTCAATCAAAATTTGAGTAAATCACATTTAATTTCTATACACATTACCTTCCTTTTCACTTCAAAACTTACACTTTAAATTATCTCAATTTGACTTATAAATTTAATAAAAAGTGAAAAAACATTACATACATTCATTGTACACAACAAACACGTAATGTCCTATTAGAAATACAAAACTAATGATTCAAATTACTAAAAGATTGTAAAATAATTTAAAATTCTGAAACTAAAGTGTGATTATAAATATATATATATATAAGTACTAAGTGTATTTTACTTTCAAATTTTATTATATACATATATGGTTAATATGTACGTGTTCTATTTAGGAGCACAAGTATCTTGGTCTTTTCGATCATCATGACAGACAAATAAAACATGAATATCTGTTTTTTATAACTTCTTTTTCTTTTTTTTTTTTTTTTTGGGTGACGATTTCGTCACCAATTTTCCATTAAGTCCGCATAGACCATGTATACACTAGCTAGCAGGTGGTGACAACCCTGATTATCGGCGAAGCTTAGTGAATCGACACAATTACAATCTTTATATGAATGACTTCTTGCATTCGTGGCTAGCTACACTGGCATTTAATGCATGCACATATACATGATACATATATATATATATGATTGAAATTTGGAACATATATATATATATATATATGATTGAAATTTGAAAGGGAAATGACATTTTACTCAAATATATATATGTTTATATCTATATTTTACAATCATCATGCCAGTCATGGGTGGATCTATGAAGTGGTAGTGGAGGAGGAGCCACCCTCTTAATTTTGGACATGAAATTATCAAAGTATTCTTGGTACTTTAATTTTTTTTTAAATAAAATTAATTTAAAATTAGAGAATTTTAGTTTTATTAAAAAATTAAGATTAATTCAAAACTTTTTAATACAAAAGGAATATACAAGAATCAAACTCAAGTATTTTGAGTGAAATAAAATACATTCTTCCCCTTAACTATTAAATACTTTTGCGCATGACATTAAAAAATATAACATAATAAATTTTATAAGTAATTAAACTTAATAATAATTAAATTTTTTAAGAAATTAGAGACATTCTTATTAAATCTCAAGTTCTGGCTGACATAACTTCTTATTTTTTTCTTGAATATATTTGGTGCTTTCTCTTGGTGAAAATCTTGGATTTGTCCTGCGAACATTTCTTCAATAATAAAATGTCAAAAAAATAGTTTGGACAATATATAAGCTTCCATGATTGAAACCCTTTTGATTACATATGGTTTTCGATTTTTAGATGGAGATTATAAAGGTTTATTTCACGCATTTGTCAATTATTTTCTAAGCTTTCTCAAAACACTATAACCTCTTTGATGAATTGAATTGTACAATTTGCATTTCACATAAAGTATTTATATATATATATATATATATATCAAAAGAATGAAGATAAAAATAGGAACTCTTACAGTACAAGATCATTTGTCTTTATCAATGGCTATAAATATGGATATTAACATATAAAGTAACATGATTAAGCTTTACCCAAAAGCAGAGATATGATCTATCATCTATTTATAAGAAGCATCTCTCATTGGGAACCAATCAACCTTTACATGCTAAGAGAATATTGTGCGTTACCAAACATAGAAAAGTGTAAGGTTATATAATGAGGAGGAAAGGTTTAAAAAGAGGGACATCTGAGTTGATTTGAAAATAACAAGACGACAGGGGGCAGCATCATGTAATTACAGCCAAGCAGAGGGGGGTGGGGAGGGGGGAGGCCTTTTTTCATTTTTTTTTTTTAATCCCATCAGGAAATATCATTAGAAGGATTAAAACTCTCTATTAGGGTAGAGAGAGAGAGAGGTGCACTTTGCTACCGATAAGAGAGGAGAAATGAGGACAATAATTTTTGCCTTCACACACAGTATAAACATTTGTTAGGGACCACTTTACACCAAGCCTGAGATACAAGCAGCCAACTGCTATAAAGAAGCAGTACCAACTACTGGTACCTGGTCCAGAAGAGAGATACCCACCACCAAAGTCAGTAAATTTTTTTTTTTTTTTGTTATTTTTTTATTTTTTACTTTTTATAACTCTCTCAACTTGTCACTTACCTCCGTAATTTACAGATGGATGCACAAAAAAAGATCCGAGCAAATGTTGCAATTAAAGAATTGCAGGAAGAGGCAGGTGGATGGAGATAAAAAAATAAAAATAAATAAATAGAGGTTCAATTACATTATGCTGCTCAGTGCTAACTTTCTTAATAAGGGACTACAAATGAATTAACACACATAGATACATGTATTTATAATGCAAAATATAAATAGGAGAGAGAGAGAGAGTGTGTGTGTGTGAGAGAGAGAGAGAGAGAGAGTGAGTTGTGTGTTGTACATGCATATGCCACTACTAATTTAAATAACTTGGATTGCGATCATTGGCCGACCGATGACTAAGGTTCTCTTGAGTCCCAACATTGTCATCGTTTACCTTGGGAAGTGAACCAAAATAAAGTGTGTATATGTATACTATGTTACTAACAAGATAGAAATACAACTGTTGGGGTATGGTTTTTATCATAATTGGAATGACAAATAGCTATTAATTAGAAAAGTTTATGTTTGGCAAACAAATTCGTTGATTATTTTTTTACATTACACCATTTTGACCTCTAGTGTTGCAATTTCTCTTCGTAGATTCTCCGAAATCACGCCTCCCTTGAAGGGGGTGTCAATGAGTCAAGATAAAGAATTAAAATAATACCTAAATAAGAATATTTTCAAAATTGGTAGTGGGGTGAATTTACAATCTTAGAACAAGGACTCGAGAGCCAATCTAACAAAATCCCACTAAGGGACCGATTGGATGCAACAAATAGAGGCCTCCATATATAATACACCTTTATAAGTTTTAATGTGATATTTTTTACTTAGTTTGGGAAGTAAAATTTCTCTCTTTTAAAAATTATCCCCCCTTCTTAATCTTGGAAGAAGGTGTATTATTTTTTGAGAGGGTTTGAGCTCTCCAAAAATTATCCCCCCTTATATGGATTAAATTGAACTATTATACTCCTTCTCATCCCCTTTTCTCACCTACAAAATGTATTTTATATTAGAAATAAATTTTTTTAATGAAAATTTGTATTAAAAAATTATATTAATAAAAATAAAAAAATATAATTTTTTTTAAATAGGGGGTCGTGTGATTAAAAAAATATATTTTTTCTAAATTGGAGGTGATGTGATTTTAAGATAATAATATTATTTTTTATCAAATATAATAATCTTATTTTTTAGCAAATTTATACAAAATTACACATATATTGATATTTTTTAAATAAGGAGAAAAAATAAGCGACTAAGAAAGTTTCAGATAAATTGGGATGTTATTGTCTACGAACTAATTTATATATTTTATAAAGTTTAATTTATTAATAACATAATTTATTTATAATTAATTTGTCTGAAATTAATTTGTACTAGTTGGTTTTCACATTATATAATTAAAATAAATATATAATTAAGTTTGGGTAATCAAGTTTTGGGACACCACAAGGGCAAAAGAGTCATTTGACTATTTTTCCATCATTTACCTCATCTTATTTATAAAACATCTAAATCAAATCAAAAGTTATCCTCCTTCATAAACATCACATCAATGTGGGCCAACCCTCTACAAATAATGCTCCCCTCTTATCTTATACTCCCTTTAAAATTTTTTCCTTTGAAATTTTAACACCATCCAATCGGACGAGAGAATCTAAGGTTGGATGAGGTACAAGCGGGTAGAATGGCCTGACAAAACAGACTTTTTTTTACTATAATCCTTGGACGCTCAGTTGCTACAAAAGGCAGCCTTGCTAGGGCGCCAAGCATTCAAGGAACCATAATGACAAATAAAAATTTTTCAAAAGGATTACACCAAAAAAACAATATATATGTATGAAAGGACAGAAATAAGGTTAAAAATATTTGTACTTCTCTATTACTTTTTCTCACTCTACAATATTTTTAATAAAAAATAATATAAAATGAGATAAATTAACGAAGGAGTACATTTATAATTTCTCAAAAAGTTTAAAAGACAAAAACCTACTCTTTCACTATTTTGCTTGATTTCTTCTTCGCCCATTGTTACATAGCTTCAAAACCCAATTATCTATTGTCAATTCTAAACCTCTCCAATGAATCAAATTAGAGCTCTAAAGCAGCTCATCAACACCCTAGAGTTGTTACCACCCACCCACGTGTGGTATTGCTTGGTTTGCTAGGTTAACGCGTATGTTACCTGCTTTTAATTGCCACTAAAAGTAACTCTTAATTTGGTACACGTTCAGAAACTACTATTTATACTCTCCATTCCCAGGCTTTATGGTATAAATACAATCTCAAGTCCACCACCCCGAGATGCTATCTTTTATTAAGAGAAACGCGTCATGTTAAGAAAATTTGACTGTAAGCTATATTAAGGCAAATGGGTTCCAATTATAGTAGTCAGTATTATCTGATATTAGTGTTAATTAATAGAATTATTCTACAATTGTGTGTCACATTAATTAGATATATATATAAATATATATGAAAATATGCTCCCATATATATACATATAGATGCATATACAAATTAAAGAATTTAGATACCTTACACATCATTCAATAGGAACTATTTCTGCTCTACTCTTGTTTTAGTTATAACTCCTACTAACGCGTCTTCTCTATTTCAGAATATTTTTTTGCAACTTCTCATTTTTCTCTTAAAATGTAGGTTCTTTAAGAAGATCGTGTGGTAAGACTAATCAATAGAGAGTTTCTTCAGTCTCCATAGAGACAAAGTGCTTGCCAACTTGTTAGAAGATGTCTATATGACTATCAGCGATGACAACGCATGCTATCATAAGACCATATTTATTAACAAAAATAACAATAATATTTGAAAGATGATAAATATACTCCGTGTTTTGTACTCCATCTCCTCTCACAATGATAATTAATTTTTGGAATATGAAAAATTAAAAATGAAATATATTTATTATTTTTCTAATACATACGCATGAATTAATATGTAGTATCTGCGTTTAGATATATTTGTGTCCCGCCTCTTTCCAAGGAAAATATATTACTAAAATAATATAATAGTAATACTTGTATAATACAAAAAAAATGAATAAATTTAATTAATTTTTTTAATTAGTAATATTTTATTTTTAGTTTATAACATTACTCTTGTAGTAAAATTTGGTAGGTGTACAAAAGCTTCCAAAATAAAGGAAGTAATAGTGAAAATGAAGGAAAAGGGTGGTACTTGAGATGAGAATTAGCCAAAGGCCACTCTCAGAGATGACACAACAAAATTTTGTGGCCTTGTCAGGCCTCAACTCTCTACGATGGGTCTGCCCCAAATTGTCCATTCATCGGACCATTCCCTCTCGCCATTTATAGGTCCTACCACACCCCCCTCTCACTCTCTTACCCATCACTCCCACATACAATCCCAATTTCCCCTTCCTTAGCTTTCACATTCTCCTCTTCCACCTCCTTCTCCTCCTCTTCTCCTCCTCTCCACGGTGGTGCAACCCTCCTCTCCACGGTTGTGCAACTCTCCTCTCGACTCCTCATGGACAAGGCCGAGAGAGAGACTCACGACTTCATGAACGTGGAATCCTTCTCCCAACTTCCATTCATTCGCCCGGCACCGGTGAAAGAAAAGGGCATTCGCCTATTCGGCATAGAATTCGGCGGCGGCGGCGGCATGGCCGCCATCACCGACGAGTCGGAGTCCGGTGAGACCACCGCATGCGAGGAAGCTAAAGGCAGCGGGGGCGGCGGCAATGATAGCAACGGCGGAGAGAGTAGTGGTCGAAAATTCGAGTGCCATTACTGCTGCAGGAACTTCCCCACGTCACAAGCCCTGGGAGGTCACCAAAATGCACACAAGAGGGAGCGGCAGCACGCCAAGAGAGCCCACCTCCAGTCCGCCATGGTGCACGGCGGCAGCGCCTTCTCCGACGCTCAACTCTACGGGTATATGAACTACGGCCGCCTCGGCTCCGCCCCTACCCCGGTGACGACCTACCCCCACCACCACTCATGGAACGCTACTACTAGCAGCAGCAACACCCCTCCTAGGTTTTATGGAAGTAGTAATACTCATGCTTCATACTCTCATCCTCATCCTCATCATCACCATCATCATCCCATAAATGGTAACCCTCTGACATTATGGCGAATCCCAGCCGTCCAAAACTCGCCAAATTTGATCAATCGTGACCGCTCAATCCATCATCCCTTGCCATTGCTTGCTAACGATGAATTGAACCCATCTCAGACGTTGATCGGTGGGGCGGGTTCTCCTCAGAGCCGGTACGTTTACGAAGCAGCCAAGTCTAGCGTACAAGATCACCTGAGTTTGGATCTTCATCTGTAAGAAAATTAATTTGATAATTATCTTCTTCTTCTTCTTCTTCTTGTTCTTTTTTTTTTTTTTTTTTTGAAGAATTTTAATTAACACGGGGTTAATTTAATTTAGAGCTATGCCTATGCATATAATTTTATTTCTCAACGCAGTTTCTCACTCTTTAATTTGACACTATTAATTAATTATGTATGGTAGTGAGAAAATACGGTAAGAAATGAAATTATGTGTGGGAATTTTTATTTATTTATTTTTATCTTGATTTCATCTCTTGTTTACGAAAATGAGGTGACTAGAAGCATAATCTTGATCATCACTGTCTCTTCTCTAATTGGAAACGCCATACTTCTTTTAAATATATATATATATGTATATGTATTGTATGTATGTAAATGAAATGAATTTAATTACTACGTGCTTGAATGCTTAATTGTAACAGCATGTTGTAATTTTGTGGGATGAAACTTAACTAAGAAATTTAGTTAATTAAAGCCTCTATACACTCTTTTTTTTTTTTTTTTCCCTTCTTTATTCTTAAATTAATTTATACAAAACCCCAGATCTATAAATTGGGTGGGTAAAATTACAGGAGCAAAATTTAAACCAATACCTCTTAATTTCTCTTCCTCCAAAGACCTCTCAAAATTAAGAGGAATATGTCTGAAATTTTCATTGCTATCAAAATGGGTGTATCTGCAGATTTGCTGGGACACACGTGTGGGGTGCGCGCGCGCGCGCGCGTGTGGGAGTAAGCTCGGTTCTGGTTGGTTTTACTGCTACATAAAAGAGAAATACCTGCTGATAATAAGGGTTTAAATGTTTAAAAAACTCAGATCTCCATGGACAATTCTATTCCATATTCCATTTTTTTTTTATATATGCAAATTGGTGTGTGTGTGTGTGTGTGTGTGTGTGTGTGTGTGTGTGTGTGTTAGAGAGAGAGAGAGAATAGATTTTTTTTTGGGTGTGTGTGTTAGAGAGAGAGAGAGAGAATAGATTTTTTTTTTGGGGGGGGGGAGGGGAGGGGGTGTTGCACGTAAGGCTGCTAATCATACCTTCAATGATGTGTATTCAAGATTTGAGGGGGAAGCATTTGTCACAAATCATGAAACTGATAGAACAAAATAAGTGGAAGATTTAAGGCCACTAATAATTAATCCAATTAACACAATGAAAGGAGAAACAACACATCAAATCTAGTCCACCTGATTTTGATCAATCTGAGTGCATTTAATCTTTCACCGATTCCGGTCAAAATCATAACTCTGATGCTAGCTTGTCACAAAATCAGAATAATCATGGAGGGGTGTATGATCAAAATTATATATATATATACATATACAAGTTTCTAAGAACATTATTCATGATTATCATTTTAACCGTTGATTTATGTGAATTTTCGTTAAATTCCACTCAAATCAACTGCTGTGATCTGTCAATTTCGGAACCGTAGATGACGGTAATAGGTCTCTCTTATATATATCATGTAGTGACATGAGTGGTTATTACTTTTGTTGGTGTGTGGAAGGCTTATAAGAGACAAAGAAGGCATGGGGGCAGTTAATGGTGCCAGTTCTCAATACATATTTTTTTCCCTTAATAAAAGCAGTACTAAAGCCAGGTTTAAAATGGCAAAGCCAACCTTCAGAAAAAGATGTGTCGTCCTGACCAGCTAGCCTGCAGGAACATATGAACATGGTAGTTACACTGCCATCTTTATTTCCTCTTCTCTTTTTTGTACCTCTTGAGCTTTTATGTCTGCAGTCTGTCCCCGTGTGTGTGTGTGTATGATATATATATCTATATCATATGTGAGAGAGAGAGAGAGAGAGAGAGAGAGTAGCATTCATCTTTTTTACCATGAGATGAGCTCTCGTCTAATGGTAAGAAAGGTGAATACCGTGGTTTTAAAAATCGGATCGGAGTGGTTGGATCAACTGGTTGAATTGAGAATCGGTCCAAAAAATAGTCCGGTCAACTAGTAAAACTCGATAAAGAGTTGAATCGACTTAAAACTGGTAAACCGATACCGGTTGAACCGGATCATTTTTTTTTATTTTTTTGAATGAGAAAATAAATAAACTAACATGACCTAATCTAAAATTGAACTTGAGACTATTTTGTGGTAAAATACTATTATCCCACTGAACCACTGATACTTATTGTTTCTTATTTTTGCTTAGTTTTACTTATATAATATATTAGTTTTAAGTGATTTTATTTTACAACACATTTTGTTGATACTTTTTATTAGTAAAACAAAATAGAGTAGAAGAATATGTAAAAAAATATATAAATTTTTTAAAATTATAATATAATTTTAATATATTTTTATATTTTATTTATATATTTAAGTATATTTATAATGTCACGATTTAACTTCGGTTTAATTTCGATTGAACTGACTCAATCATTTTTCTGAACATTGATCACTACTACTCTATCTCTCTCTCTCAATCAAAATTTCAGAAGTGCTTACTACTGATGCATGCGTCTAATCCATCTGCTCTTGTGGAAACAAAAACAGCTGGGTGGTATTTGATGGCATTCAATGAATTGCCTCCCATTGCAAAAGGACAGAAGAAAAGCACTCAGAAGTATAAATATGCATTACTGTTTATAACAATGTGTACTATGATCTCAACTCTCTCAATTTGCTGTCAGGCATGGTTTTTTTATTTCTCTCTTTCTTTAATTTATTTCTATTTATTGGTTTTTTTTTTTTTTTTGTATTTAAAGTGTTTGGTATGGAAAGATTATTAAAATACTAAAGAATGGCCGAAGCAGAGATTTCATTGTTATATGGTTAAATTTAATTAATATGGTCTTTAAATCATGGAAATTAAGTAAGATGCAAAATATATACAGAGAGAGAAAGAGAGAAAGAGTGAGAGAGAGTTCTACTGTCCAAATGTTAAAAGTGATCCAAGCAAGCTAGCTTAATGATCACTCCAATTTGTAGGATAATTAAAACATGGCCATGAAATGTAGTTTGAATTGAAGATAGAAAGGAAAGGAAAAAGGAAATTCTAATTATAACAACCCTGTGGGCATATGATGGTATTAGTTGAAATAAGCCCGAGCTTGTAATTTTCTTTTTTTTTTTTTTTTAAGAGGTAACTTATTGGAAGAGTTTTCCTCTTGCACAAGTACGTATACGATTTCCTGTCATACACGTTGAAAGATTAATGCATGCATATGATGCTAACTAAATAGAATTTTCTACTAATAAATGAGATAATCTGTGTATTCAGCCTTTCTTGCATGTTGAAACAAAGAAGCTTCAGTTGAGAGAAACTTTCAAGAACTCTTAAAAAAACATTTGTATTGCGCAATTAGGTCGGTTTCTCATAGAGAGAGAGAGAGAGAGAGAGAGAGAGAGAGAGAGAGAGAGAGAGAGGACCGAAAACAACTACTCTAGTTGTCATTACACATCTGAAAAAGGTTGAGGACTGGACAATAAGATGCCCAATAGCAACTAAAATATTTCTAGTCTAATGTGCTAAATGGGATTGTATAAGGCAAATGGGATTGTAGAAATTGGGATTTCAACAGTTTGTTTCATCATTTGCTTGTAATTCACATTGCAAATTTATACAAATATATATATATATATATAAACACTTCCTCTTCAAATGACCACCTACCAAAATTTAGTAATTAAGATGGTGAATGTGAATTTGCATAATGCTGCTTTAAGATATACATCTGTACACATGTATAGGAAAATATTATTCAATCAGCAAAATATAGCCAAAAAAAAAAAAAAAAAAGAAAGACTAGAATAATGTAATTAAAAGTCTTTTTTAGATTTTTTGTTTTCGAATAATAAATGACTTATGGTGTTTCCTCATTTGTTATTTTTTTTCTTTTTTTTTTTTAAACATTCAACATTACATTTCATAACCCAAATCCCAATCGCATCTCATGAAACTTGAATTCACAGATAACTTTATGGGTGGTTGAATTCTTAACTACTGAACTATCTTTTAGTTTCACTTCATTCATTATTGGATCAAAATGTAAAATTAAAATAATATAACCGTTTTATAAATTTTTTTTATTTTTAAGTGATAAACCACAAGTATTTTAGGGTAATTTGATTTTTTTTTTTAGATTTTTTTAATTATGCAACAGTAATTAATGCATAAAAGAGAGTAACAATGTATAGAAGCAATTTAAAAAATAGGTATCATGAGGTGTTTGGTTGAAAAAAAATTGGTGAAAAAGTACAGTAAAAGTACAGTAAAAGTACAAAGATTTGATGTAAAGGTGATAAGTGGTAAAATTTAATTGAAAAAAATATAAATTTTTTGTAATTTTTGATAAATTTTACTATTTAGTTGAAGGCCAAATAGCCCTTGTAATTAAATTCTATACCACACAACAGTCTTCACCTCCAGCCTTTGTGAAATCCATTCAAAAAGCAACTGGTGTGATCGTCTTTTTATCAAGAATCGCTTTTAGCACTTTACTATTGCAATATTATTATAATAATTAAGGTGCATTTTGTGCACAAAAAGTTGATGAAAATTTTTAAAAATTTTTAAAAATTTCTATAAAATGTTACACATTCTTATCTTCTTAAAATTAAAAAAATGTTCAATATCTTTCCGATAACTAGAATTCGGTTAATCAAATTACAAAAATTTTTTAGTCATTCTCACCATGAACTCTTAAACTATCAAATGACACCCACTTTGACTATTTTTTGTGGCATTTTTAAAACGTTCCAACGAATTGTAGAAACTGTTCTAACGGAATCGTGCGGTCAACTTTCGTCCAAATGGTTTCTACAATCCGTTTGGACGAATTGTAGTGTAAAGAAGTTATGACTGCCTAAAATTTTGAATCCGTCGAAATTTGATCCGTCAGAACAAAATTTTACTATTCATCTCAAAAAAAATACAATTTAAACAATATGCACTAAATACAAAAAAATTTTTTAAATTATATTTTATTTTATTTTTTCTCACTTTTTAATATGTCAAACGTAGGCTAAATACAAGCATCATTGAAGAACTTAAGGATTCCACTAGAAAAGCCTTTTATTAATTCAACTAGAAGAGCCTTTTATTAACTTTAAAGGACAATCAATCAAAAAGCTGCACAAACGAAGGCTTAAAAGGTAAATAACCAGTCAAAGTACATCAAAGACTCAGTGGTTTGATTATTCTTCCTTCGTCTCTCTCTCTCTCTCTCTCTCTCTCTCTCTCATAAACAACCCAACCCGAAGTCCTTTTTGCTGCCAAACACATTTGATTAGTTTTGTTCATTAGACACACTCGTGAGAACCCAAGTTTTTTTTTCTTAATAATTATCAACTATCTATGTGCAATGCTAGTCATATATACATACATTATATATATATATACATATATATTTCAACAATCTCTCGGTTACTGACCGTTGAAATTTTACCGTTAGCGATGGTTGGATTTCTACCGTTATAAATCCCCCTTGTAAATGAAGAAAAAATCAATATTGCAAAATGTGCACTTCCTTGGTAATTTTTTTTTTAATATTTTAGGGTGTCCGGGTAAAATTACGCACACCTCGACTAATCTTTGAAAACCTTAAAATTAATGATCGGGTGAACTTTTAGTGGTCTTGAGGAGATTCGAACTAATGACAACTGAGAAATATATCTAAGATCTTATCACAAAAATGAAAATACAATTTAAAATTTTTAAACTTTGTATTCTTACGAAATATTCTTAATTTTAAAATTCTTATTAATTAAAATTCATCGAATGAATAAAAATATTTTAGCTTTAGCAATTGGATTAACTTGCATAAAAATTTACGGATTAAAAATATAATTTAAATTCTAAACCTTCTACCAAACATTACGAACAACAAGTAAAATTGCCAACAAGAAAACACACCAGTAATTCAGAGGGACAAAACAGCCATGCATGACCATTTGTGATTCTGAATTATTCTCCTATCATTTGAACTACCTCAATATGTGTTTGTTACCTTGGTTAAAAATTAAAGAGTAATTATATGATAGGCATAATTGTTAACTTTTTATTCTCATAACTTCTCACGCTTTTTACTTGCTCCTAGTAAATATATGATGAGAGTCCTTGTTCACATTTTATTCTCATAACTTTTTATTTTTTTTTTAATGGATATGTTCTTATAGCTTTTGACGCTTTCAACATACTTCTTTAAAAGTAACATGTAATCATTCAAAACAAGCAAATATTAAATCATTTAGGGTTCATTAGGTTTGTTTTTCTATTTTTTATTTTCTATTTTTGTTTTTTATTTTTTATTTTGAATTCATTTTTTATTTTATACTTTTGAAAATAAAGGAAACAGGTCAAATGCATTTGGTTACTTGTATTTTTAAAATTTGTTATCGAAAACAAAAAATGACTTTACACATGAAATGAAAAATGACAAAAAGTCGTTTTGAGAGTTTTTAACAAAAAATGATAAAAATATCAAAATAAGGAAAATAGAGCATTTTCTGTTTCTCGTTTTGAGATTTTTAACACATAGAACAAAAATAGAAAACAGAAAACAAAACGTAAACTAAATACCACCTTAAATTTTTGTATTAGTTTTACTTATTTCTTTTGTGATATCTTGACAAGTTGGACGGCATCTTTTATATTTGAGAAATTATTTTGACCCCCCTCGATTTTAAGTTTTAGTAAGAGATTCCCTCCGATGTCATTTACAACAACTAAAAGGGCAAAAAGAAACTTATTGATATTAAATATTTTTATATGAACCAATCAAAAAAATTTTTTTTTATAATGTAAGAAATTAAATTGTCATAAGTTATAACATTTTACATGAGAATATTTTGTTTAGTTTATATAGAATTAATTTGATACTAACAAGACTCTGTTTAATTTTCAGTATCTATATGTCACATAGGATAATTTGTTTAAAAAACTTAAAAAGTATAGAAGCCAAACAAAAAGGTATACCGTTTAACTTTTGAAAAAATCTCTGGCAAGATCAGGTAATTTTTTTTTTTTTTGGTAATTAAGATCAGGTAATTTAATTGCTCTATAATTTTTAGGAAGTATATTTAATATATATAATTAGAAAGAGTGAAACTTTTTACAGGGTTAATACTTGCTTTCATTTAACTTCGCACCAAACACGCATTAAGAATTTGTCTAGGTGGTCGACAAAGCTGAACAAGCCAGCTCGATTTACCCCAGCAACTAGTCTGAGTTCACCAAGTTAGGTGGAGATTTTGTACCAAAAATTGGGAAACTCCTCACTTGACTAAATTTACTTGAATTAATTGTCACAGTGGGGGGTTGTTGCCTAAGACTACATGATGCATCCTAACCAGTAGCCACTGCAATTCAGTCAAAATTCAATTTACACCAAAGGAACAATTGTCATGCCAAGAATGCCCCTTAATTCTTGTTGTCTAAACTAGGCACGGGCTTAAGGGATGTGTTTGCCGAACTATGATAAACGGTGCATGGCCTACCGTTCAAAGCTCTTACACATGCAAGGTTATAAATGTGATTCAGTGCACAGTATACCAGTATTGGTGTAAGATTCTATTTATACAAAATTAGTGATGTAGCCGGAGCCAGTCTGCGATTTGGCTCGATCCTATTAATTATCTGTGCAGTCTTGGTGCGAGCAACTCGAGAAGTTTCGAGTCGAGGTTTGAATCACGTTGTTCCACCAGTTAAAATATTAAAAATTATTAAAAAAAAAAAAAAAGTTAGGACGAGCCAGGACCAGATTCTTTTTATCCTGGCTAGACCGGACCCCACACGGAGGGGAGGCGAGCCCACCAGGAAGGCCGATCTGCGGCCGGGTCAGACTCAACCCAGCCCATTTCTATCTTCTGTGTGCAAAATCAAAAATGGTTGAATGCGCAGGGCTTTTGTTGGTGCATAGCTTGAAGAGGGACAATATGCACAATTTTACCCAATAACTAAAAAGACTGTTTTTAAATAATAGACTTTGCAACTTCTAAATCACAAACGAGCCATTTTGCTGTTTGCGAAGGTGCGGTATCTTTGAATATTGGGACAACAATTCTCATTGAAAAGGATGCCACATCGTCTTGGATACCCTTTCTAAGTACTGCAACCTATAAAGGTCCTACATGAAGTTAAAGTAGCCACCCTAACGAGGTGAATTGTTCCCCACAAGTGATTGGGCAGCATAAGAAGGGCAATAACGATGATAAAAGGGGCATTGATGGGGCTTTGGGACAAACCTGAGGAATGGTACTTTCTAAGTTCTCCGGGATTTGGTTAGAAGCTGCTTTCCACACAATTACATACTTGCAGATATGGGATGGCATTGTAACTAATTTTTCAGCTCTGGGTAAATGGACAGGGCCAACCCTCTTGTGACAAATTAAAAGCAAATTACTACTTCTTACCCACGGTAGATAGCTCCTTCATCTGCCAATGTCATACGGCAGTTTTGACTGTGGTTGAAAATCAATCGAGTTTTTTTCCAAACTCTTCTAGTTTGGCGTGAAACAAAAAAAAAGTTTAATTCCAATTTAATTTGTGACTAAAA
The DNA here is from genome assembly GCA_019916065.1 of Vitellaria paradoxa. NCBI lineage: Eukaryota > Viridiplantae > Streptophyta > Magnoliopsida > Ericales > Sapotaceae > Vitellaria > Vitellaria paradoxa. The sequence goes on along the minus strand of CM034235.1, from coordinate 43,424,800 downwards.
CAAGTTAAAATTAAGTTCAACTTATGATTTATTTAGAATCGAGCTTGAATCAAGTCTTAAAAAAATTTGGCACAAAAATTCAAGAGTTAACTCAATAAAATAATTATATATATATATTTATAATATTCATATATTTTTTAAATAATTTTTTTATAATATTTTATTTATTATATTTTAAACTAAAACGATATTATTTTAACTAAATCAAACTATTCGGGGCAAAACAATTTCAAATCTAAATTATTTTTTCTCAAGCCGAAGTCTAGCCTATTTAGAACCTGTTTGACGCTCCAAAAAATAGTAAAAAACACTAGAAATCTCTAAGAATTTTTAAAATTCTCTAACACATTTTACACTAATCATACTTCGTGAAATTTCTATAAATTTATATTTATCTACCTATCCCAATAAATTTTTATAAATCCCAATAATTTTTTTAAAAATCCAAATAATATTTCACAAATCTCAATAACTTTTTTACAAATTCTAATACAAAACCGTTCCGACGAAACCAAAAAATAGTTCGCACGATTTTTCTCTCCAAAAAGCTAATGCAAAAGTAAACAGATTTTCACCATTCATCTCTAAAAAAACATGATCTGATGATTGCATGCCAAATGACAAAAAAATTCTCAAATCACAATTTTCCTTATTTTTCTTTATTTTTCACCACACCAAACGGACTCTTAATAATTCAAATCAAGTTCAATGTAAATAACTTAAGACAAACTCAAATAAGTTAAAATTTAACTGTACTCGATTCGGCTCCCCCCACTCCAATTTTGACAGATATATTAACCGTTGATCACAAACTCACAAATCCTAGAGGTGCCCCACGTACACAAGGACACCGCCAAAATGAAATCACTGAGCCCCCCCCCCCCACCCCACCCCCAAGCAATTTAGGGGGTCCACAAGTAAATGCATTATTATGTGGGCTTGTCCATCTGATACAAAAGTTAATGAAAGGAGGGGGCATAATAAAGGCACACGGGCACACACATTATCAACCAGGACCACACCACGATGTGTGTGTGCTTATAACTCTATACATATAGATATATATACATATACATATACATATACATATAGAGAGAGAGGGACTAGTGGAATTTAAGAAACATCAGCCCACGCCCCTATAAAGTCTGGGAACGAGGTTGACAACAGTGGCCCAGTGCTACTTTGTGCTGTAGGTGCACGGTAAAAATTATTAGAAAAGAACTTGCAGAGCCAAGGGAGATAACTTGATGCACTAATTTCCACAAATGCAATTTTCTTTTTTTTTTTTTCTTTTAACGAACTTGCTACTCATGTAAATTATTAATAAATTTTAAAATTTTACGTATATTTATTTATCTATCATTCCTAATTTGTGCGAAAATCCCGTGCATGCAACGCACGGCCAATAAAACTAGCATACACAGATGCGAAGGGAACTGATGAAAATGGAGGGCAAGAGTTAAGTTAGCATTCGGCTATAAATTCACCCAAAATATATAAGCAGTTGAAACATGATTTTAAAAAGGGTAACGATTGGTATTATGATAATAAAAACTACTCTGTGTGACGAAAATGAAAGCGTCCAAAAATGTTCCATAAGGTGTGTTTGAAATGACAAATAATAAAATAAATTGATATAAAATAAAATAATTTATGAATTCGTAATTCGTGCAGTAAAATAAAAAATAAATAATTTTTATAAATTTTCAGATATTTTCAGAATTAAAAGAATTAAGTACCAGCAATGGTAACGGCAAAATTTTAAAGCTATGAGTTAAACTTGCAATGCCATGACCTCGGCGTGATCAAGAGATTTTGAGTTTTTATACAAACTAAATTCCCCTAAAAACAAACAGAAACAATTATTAAAATATATATAAATTTAGATAAGGGTCAACTGCTGGCGCTTTAAGAACAAAATCCCATCCCAGCCCTCCAAAAATGGGCCTCAAAACTAATATCATCACAACCATATGCACAGCCGTCCAGCTCCAACACCCCCCCCCCCAAAAAAAAAAACAACCAAAAAAAAAATTGCAAATTTGAAGGATGTGAAAATTCTCAAAATTTGAGGAAAACCACGCGCGCGCACATCATAATCTCGCACCCATGAGTGAGGGCTGCAGCGAAAATAAATATATATATATATATAGAGAGAGAGAGAGAGAGAGAGAGAGAGAGAGGAGCATGCAGCAGTGAAGAAAACAGACAATAAACATCAACAAGTTGCAAGGAACTACGGCCGAATACTACAAAACTGTAAGTAACAGAGTAAAATCCAAAAGGTTTGCAGAAGCAACTGGTCAACTGAGACTTTCTTGCTGACAGCGTGAAGTGTGGGACTCTTCTATGTGTCTGGTGAGCATTGAAATACCATAATGCGAGGCACTTGAGGCAGCATAATACGATGTCACAGTGAGCTGTGTGAACTTGGGAAGTGCATAACCTACAAATTAAAAAGGTGAATAGCCTTTCTAATCACATATATCGAAGGTTCAGTAGAAGATAATAAATAAATTGGTTGCAATAACAACAAAAGCCTGAAAATTTTACAAACTGCTTCCTTCAGAACTCTTCTCCTGCTAGAGAACCCAGTGGCTGATAATGCGTATTCAACTACTTGAGCAAATTACCCCCCCCCCCCAAAAAAAAAAAAAACTACTGGAGCAAACAGTTCGCCAAAGCTGGGCTTTTGGGCCAAGCTTTTGTATGGGCATTAGGTCCCGAAACTCTACCCAAGCCCAAACCCCCAAAAAAAAAATCAAGTCTATATTTTTGCCCAAGCCCGGCACATGGGCAATATCAATATATATATGTGCCCAAGACCGCATAAAAACAGACTCGGCCGTTCAGGCCTCTTTGCCAATGACCAGCACTACTCGAGCCTTACCCTAAATATTCACATATAGCCAATTTATATAGAAGGCTCAAGCAAAAATATAGCAGGCTTTCACAAGCAAGCTTCAGCTAAAATTTCCCCTCTAATCTTTTAAACTTTAACAGTTGGAGAAGAGTGGAGTTGCTACATGTATGACAGAGCAGTTATTAGTTTAAGAGCTACTATAGGCAATATGAATGATTTTTCAATTAAAATTAGTCTACACCAAGTATTCGTTTTAAGCCCTTATCTTTTCACTTTGATTATAGACGAGCTTGTTAAATACATTCTTTCTCAGTGTATGTTGTTCGCAGATGGTATGGTATTGAAGAATCATCTTCCAAACAATAATTTAGAGGTTTCTTAACTTTCACGATAATCTTTTTATTAGTGTTATGCAACAATTTTCTAGCACATATTCAAGTGGCAAAAACACGTAGCCTTTGAATTCCATTGGTTTGGCTACTTGGGAATAAGAATAATTGAATACAGCACATTGACAATTGAGCAAGATAACCATCTGTGTTGAGCTTTACACTGCAGCCCAAGTGCCCAGATCTATCCAATTAGCACCTTGTCCATACCCATAAATCCCATTAACAAGTTTATTATAATAAAGAAGATCAACATAGCAGAATTAAACTAATGAACTGGTTTCTTTACCAGTTTTCTTCTCATCCTTGTCTCAAGCAGCTGGAACATTTAAGTTGCTAATGCTATTTCATATACATTTTACTGAATGTGCTTTATCTCCTACCTCTGCCCCACCCCACCCAACCACAACCAATTTTTTCACTCACTTTTCAATTTCTAATATCTCCATCCTGTGGTTTGATTTTTGATTTAGCATGTTTTGGGCAACAATGAATCCACATTGGAGGATCCATTTCAAATAAGTTCTTACTTCCACCCAATGACACTAGATTTGGAATTAAATTACGATTCCAAATTTTGGAATTAAATAGACTAATCCTGTAGGAATTTTAGCATTGGTAAATTCAGTCTACAGAAACACTTTGTTTGTAATCGAATTGCTGAATATATATATTTGATTCAATGAAGGAAAAACACAGCCCAGGAGGTGTTAAGCCCCACTAGATTGCCACCAATCCTGGTACTGAAGTAATTGCCTTGGACAAAATTGGACTGTGTTAAGGATGAAAGATGAAGATAAATGAAAGTCCCATCTATATTGGTGCCTTTCATATCTATGAAAATAAGGGCCTTATTTTAGCTAGTAAAAACAATTTCATTACCTAGCAGAACAGAAATTGATTTTCATGATATTCTTACAGCTTTTATCTTTATTCCTTAATAACCATATACGAGAACAACAACGAAAGCGTCCGCTATAAAAATGAGCCAACTTTTATGCAACTCTTTCACCTTTTTACACAACCTTTTTCCCTTTGTACTAACTATTAATTTTTGTTATGATTGATAACTTAAACTAACTCATTACAAAAGCAAAACTGTCTAATACAAACCTTGTCTTTGAAATGGATTTTTCTATATTTTATCTCCTGAATAACCTCTTCTTGGTCATTACATACAATACTGTTCTTATTAAAAAAAAAAAAAACATTATGGTTTAAATTTCCCAAAAAAGTGTTAATTGTTACCAATCATGGGCCATTGGCTAGTGTGTATGTGTTCCCAAAATTTAACAATAGCATTTGTAAGCTTCTCTATTGGCCAATAATTAAAGAGGATCAATTTATGAAGCACAGCAACATCATTATCAATTTATGAAGGACAGCAACAACATTATCAAATTACTTAGTGTGTATAACCATATACGTCCTAAGGGACACCATAAAAATGCAAAGAAAGTCCACATATGGCAATCAATTTGTTCTCGAACTCTACTGGCAGTTTTTTGAATACAACATCAATCTCTATTATACATAAGATGCAGGGATAACAAAATGCTATTTGCAACATGGGAACAAGCATACCTCCAAATACAGCACTACCAGCTGAGAACAATAGCAGTGGAGGAAGCTGACCAGAAAAAGTAACAATGGAAAGGAAAAGATGATTTAGTCAAAATGAGATAAAAAAGTTGCACAAGAAATAAGTCAACAACATGGATGGTTATAATTGCATTTCTACCTCAAAATATAATATATTATTATCCATTAAATGACACTATAGTAACTGTGTTTGGGGAGAGTTCACGCGCACTGGATGGTCCTGGGCAGAAAATACGGGACGAGCTTCAATTCACTCTTCACTTTGAAACATGGATTCTACTACTGATTTGCTTTGAAAATCAATAATCAATTTCTGCGAACTAACTAATTTGAAAATCAGCATGCCTTGTTAAGTAGTTGTTAAAGTCAGAAACTAAGACCTACAGATCACAGAGGAGGTGGGTTACTCCGTTCTTCATAGACGGAATAGAGAAATGAGACTGGGATTGTAGACTTCAGTCTTCCTTTTTTCTTTGTCCATTTGCTCTTGCTGAGTTCGTTGACTTCAAGAAAGCTATTTCTGAGTTGCTACATTGCCAACCAACTGTTTGTAGCTTGAACTCAGATAAAACAAAAAGCTAAACACACAAACGAAATTTGCAAAGCGTTCATGGCGAAGCTAAGGCAATCTACTCGAACTAAGGGACCAACCAAGGATCTGTTAGCAGATGATTCTATCGAAAAAGAGTGAGAGATGACCAGATGAACAAGCCAGAGTAAGAACAGTCCGTTAAGAAAATATTCTCTTACAGGATTTCTGTCACAAGTTGAAATCTCAAGGGCTTAGCAAGGCTTCTTCACCAACTAATATTGAACGTGTACATAACTCCATTGATGATATGGTGGTGCACATTGAAGTTAACTTCAAGAGGGGCGCGCATAGGACACACAAGCTACTTATGATAATGTATCTTCTGAAGGTGATTTCAGCCATATGGAGAAGCTTGACGAACCTAAACGCCCATGGAGAATAGGTTGTGCTGTGACAAAAGAGGGGAACTCCAGTAAAGAAAGTCGACCTGTTTCCAATCCATGGATGAAGGCCAATCCCGTTTTGGTAGATATTGAAAGTTGGCCTAAGCTTTCAACGGTGACCACCTTAGCAAGGAAGACAGAAGATGAGATGAGAATCAACCTGATAGTGTAGAATGCATTACAAAGTCAAATAGTTGCAAGTGGGATGGACAAAGGTAGCCAATGGCAGTTAACAAATATGCAAAGGAAAATTACAGCCGTTATGCTCCAACATTCTAACATGCAGCAAGTGCAAACAACTAAACATTGGACCCCTCTTGTCAAAAATGAAGGCCAACAGCTGAGATCTAAATTCAAAGTTGGTGCTTATAACATTGGTAAGCTAGAAAATGGAATACACTATATTCCCACTGAAATATCTAAGATAGAAATTTTGCAGTGGGATAACGCTTTGGTTGTAGGGAAATGCTCTTGACGATGTAGTTTTAGTGCATAACAGTTTCTTTGCCTTCAAAATTAGGGATGAAGAAGCTATGTTCAATATCTTGCAAAATGCCCATTATCATGTTGGGGGAGGTACCTTGCATTGAAGGAATGGCAACCTGGGTTACATCTTGCCAAGGTTGAATTTGTAATCATTCTAGTGTCGGTTAAATCGTTTAATGTTATTGAATTGTGGACGAAATAATACATGGGATACCTAGATAGCATTCTTGGGAAGCCATTGTACATGGATGAGTCTATGAGTTTGAAAATTAGGCTTACCTTTGCTAGGCTATGTATTGAAATTCCTGTAAGAAAAGAGATCTCCAAGTCTTTCAAGATTAACTTAGGCTATAGCGAAACGTATAAGATCATCGTTGAAGTTCTATGGTTCCCCAAGTACTGTGAAACTTGCAACAATTTTGGACATTCAACATTCCCATGCCCACAAAAGGTCAAGAAACAAGCAGTGAAAGTTGACTCGAGTGCTAAACAAAATCAGAAAAAGTTAAAATGGAGAATCAAGGAGAAGATAAATGAGGTTCAAGCGAATGAATGGCATCAAGGTACCAGATGTTTAAGAAAGGAGTTTAAAAGCCTATTCCAGAGGTGGAGGCCCAAAGAGGTAGTATGGATATTCCTTCTTCATCCAATATTTTCAATATTCTTGACTCTTGTTATTGAAAGAGGAGTTGACCTAGAGGAGGCAGGCGCCCACATTGATGATATCATTTCAGACCTTCCACACTCTTGTCCTCTTGAGGAAACTATTTTGAATCACTCCCAGACGGATGATGATAGGAGGAAGCTTCAAGAAAAAATCAACAAATTGAAGATTGCTAGAGAAAGAGACTTCCATATTGAAGAAAACTGGTTCTACTAACAAGAAAAAGAAAATGAAACATTAAAATTGTTAAGTAGATCCTTTAATAATGGGAATCCTTTGTTTTTAGAGTATTATACTTCGATTGTGGAGGAGTGGTTGATTAGTCTTTTGTGAACAAAGTTGTTGGGGTTATTGTATGGTCTTAACCTTTTTTCTATGAAGCACGGATACTTCAAATTAAATGCTACACTAGTATCAAATACTCAGGGGAATACAGGTACGGCCAGATATGTATCGGACACGTCAGGAGGCATGCCCTAATTTTTTATTTTTTATTTTGCATAAGATACAGTTATGGATACGGCTAAAATACAGGAAGGATATTTTTTAAATACGGCAGGGGTCCAAATATAATATTTCAAACTTTATTCGGGGATAAAATTGATATGATAAAATTTAATTAGGGGTCAAACTATAAATAATTAATATTTACCTTAATACAAATTCTATTGTACCTAAGAAATCAATGAAGGGAGGGGGGGAGAGAACCTACAAGTTTGAATCACTAGATTAAGTTGGAATTCTTGAGATTGCCAACCTCTCACTTGATGAGCATGAATTGGAATTTATCTTGTTTATAGATGATGGAGATGAAGGAGTTAGTGAAGGAGGGACTGATGAGTTTATTGAAGTTGGATCCAACAAAAATTTAGGAAATGAAAGAACTTTGTTCATTTTGGGATGTATGAAATTGTATTTGATAATTTGTTATACTTGTGTTGTGCGTATGAATGATATTTGGTAGTTTTGAGTATGGATGATGTTAATTCTTAAATTGAATGGTATTTTTCATGCTATATTATTGTTATTTATATAATGTTTGGTCGTACATAGATGCTATCTTCAAAAATATTTTAAATAAAATATATTTTTATTTTATTTTTTTGCCGTATCTTTGCGTGTCCGTATTTTCATTTTTTGAAAATTGTCGTATCCCGTATTCGTACCCATATCCGTATCCACTCTCGTATCTGCATCCGTGCGTCATAACCTTTTTTTAAAGAAATAAACTTATTCTTACCTTTCAAAAAAAATAAATAAATAAATAAGGTCTACAACATATCACTTACATTTCGGCTAAATTAGAAGGTTGATGAATGCATTCTAAAATCCAAAACATAAGCGAAAAGAATCAGAGAGGCATATCAAAAGCACGAAAGCCATACCCCAATAAGAAAAGGAAGCCACTTTGGTCCCTTAACATATTTCTGAACGTATGGGATCCCTAAAATCAAACAGCAAATATGAAATGTGTTAACATATAAACATAGAAGAAGAACAAAAAACAAAAACAAAACAAAAAAGACAAAAATTTGATGATACCTGTATTGAAACCATGAACTGCACTAAGCATTCCACCAATTCCAGAGCCAGCCTATTCAATTTAATGAATAAGAGATAGGAAAGCAGAAATACAGTAAAATCAAAATTGTACGTTCCCAAAGAGATACATGTTTTCATATGTCTGTATACAAATCATCCCTGCTAGTAAACGCGGACAGATTTTATCCACTTAAAAAGGGCCAACAGCAATAAAGAATTCGAATAAAATGACCAAATCAACACTGGTTTGGTTGACCAGCTTTACAAATATGTGTCCGTAAGTAAGTTGAAAATACTATATAAATGAGTAAAATTGACTGCTATGGCATGTTTGCACACTGTTATCCACGCATTCCCAGATTTAGTTCATCAGGCTAACTTCTTTACAACACAAACATTCGAGTACTTCGTTATTTTTTCAAGCCAGACCCCATCATAATAGGCTCTTACCACAAAACAAATGAAATCGGTCCATGGAAACAAATAGATAACAAAATTCTTGGACCCAAACTGAATCAGGAAAAAGGAGGTCTAAGGAACCCCTTTGTTCCCAAATTCACGAATAACACCACCAAGATAAACTCAAAACTTGATTCATAGATTAAAATTTACATCACTGGAATTGAAACACATATGGAAATTTATTCTCAATTGAAAAAAAAAAATAATGATCTTTTTCAGATGACCCTATAATCACTCACATATGCATGTATATATGTATATATAAGAGAATCGGGTGACTTACCACAGCTGTAGCGTCATGTAGAACTGAAGTGATGGTCCACTCACCGTCCTTGAAAAACCGAAATCCATAGTAAGTACCCAAAAGAACATAAATATATATATATAGAGAGAGAGAGAGAGAGAGAGAGAGAGAGAGAGAGTACCGGGTTAGGGTTTAAAAGAGAGAGACAACGAGGGCATCGGGGGGAGCCTAAGCCAGGATTAATAGTTGGGTCATAGCAGAGGTTGCCGGCCTTCAGCTTCTCTTCGTACACTTCTCTCGTCCCCATCTTCTGATCGATATCGCAGCACTCTCCGCTGCTCACACCCCTCTCCTCTGTCTGACCTAGAAACAAATTTTGTCATCAATTACTCAGTAAAAGATAAAATAAAAATAAAATGGTTATCAATTTGATAAAAATTCGCGTTTTGCTAATACTTTTTTTTTTTGGGGAGGTGTTAAATCATAAATCTAATAAGTAAATATATATATATATATATATTTTAATATACATGTGTTTGGTTTGCAGAACCTAAAAGGGAATTAAGGTTGTAATGGACTGAATGGGATGATGATTTTTATTTTTTTATTTGATTGTTAAATTAAATAATATTTTTACTCTTTTGTTTGGTTGTTAAATTAAGTAATGATATAATAGAATAATTAATTATTTTATTTTAATATTAATTTAATTTGAACTGAAGGGAGAGTTTATTCGATTATTAATTTTAAAGTCTCATAAATTATTCGAGATGCGCGCAAGGAAACTTAAATATTCTAAGTTTTAAAAAAAAAAAAAAAAAAAAGAGTTATGGGGATCGGGGTAAGTCTGATGCACCATAAACCGTTGAATCAAATAATGTACAATGACCTGGTTTGATCCAACGATCTGTAATGTACCAAACGGTCCAGTGCACCGAACCTACCCCTTCCCATAGTAGGACGATAGATGCTGCTAGCATGGGGAGGAGGGCGGTGGAGCTAAGCCCAGCTCAATTTTTAGGCAATTGCCCAATTAAAATTAAAGGTCTCGAATTAATTTTGAAAATTTTAAATACATAATACATGCTAAGTTAAGAAATGCCTCAAAATTAATTTTATTATTTTATTTTCAATGCTTAAAAAACTCAAATTTGAAATTATTTATAATATTTACATAGTCCCAACGAATAATAATACACATTAATATTTATCCAATCTAAGAGTTTGAATAAATAGAAAAATAATGTATAATACGGATACAAAATTTTACTAATAAGAAATCTCCTATAGTGTTTGTTCAATCCAAGAGTTTGAAATAAATCAACAGATAATGCGATAATAAAATTTTACAGCAAATGGCTTCTTAAGAAATAAATTTATACTTTTAAACATTACATTCTTACAAGAAAATTCTTTTCAAAATAAAAATTGTAAGTAGTAAGTGACACATTTATTTTCTTGAAAAACAAGGAATGATTTATATTTATGTAGATTTTGCTAAATTTTTTATGGCAACAATTGCGTTAATTGTTTGTTTGATAATATTGTTTAATTTAAAATATTAATCTTGATATGAAAAAATAAAAAACTAAAAAAAATGCTCATTCAATTCAAAAAGATGCCTTAATAGATTTCTTTCACTCGGAAAACAGACATCATGGCCTTATGCAAAGTAACAGAATAATTTTTTTGATTTTTTTATTAATCAAGATTTATGTAAATTAGCCTGAACACCCTTGGTTACAAAAAAACAGAATAAATTCTTTAATGTATCTTAAGTAGAAAAATTTAGTAAGTAATTTCGATCACATGATGAATGTTACTGGAGTGTCAAAAAATCTAACAAAACCTTCGGACAAGAGTCAAATGATATTGGTACCTCAGGTATAGCGATCCGTTGCTAGAGTCTTGAAACGAAAAAACTGCAACTCAGACAATATTCGGCTGAACGTCCCTCCGATGGTCAAATTAGTATACGTATAACAAGAAGGGAAGTTAAAGATTAATTTTATAAAATTTTTGCTAAGTGGATAGTACTTACCTCTTTCCTTTGTGCCTTACGTATTTATAAGTTCTTTGGCATGTGTCATTCATGTCTGGTAATCATGAGCAGCAGTGCAGCGATAACCAAAATCACGTCGTATGGTCAGCACGGACGTGACCGGAGCCGTAATCAGCAGTGGATGTAAACGTATCTTTTATGCTCCTTCATTAATGCAATAGAAAAGGCAACCGTTCCTCCAACTACTAATCTGTCCCCTTTTCAGATATGCACCACGTGTCCAAGTTCGATGCACACTATGTGTTTAAATTGGATGCATGCCACATATTCCCCCTCTAGTTGCAATTTGCACTTTAAATGCACTCATTCTTGTTCATTACATGCACTTTGTGCTTAAAGATTATTTTTATCAATTATTAATCTATTGTTCACTTTTGTAGAGCAAAGAGCTTAAAATGGTGAGATGAATCATGAATAGGGTTGAAGAAGTGCAAATGATAAATTGGAGCGCAAACGAGGAGACAAAAAAAAAAAAGAAGAAAAAGAAGAACAGAGTACAAAGTGGAGAAGTTTACTCACTGCACTCTAAAAATAACACCTTATAATAAAGGCATTTATTAATAACTTTATCACATTTTTAGAGTAGAATAGTGATTTTAAATGAATATATAGTATTTTTTTATTTTAATTTAAACTCTCAAAATGGTATTAAAATAAATTAATTAGTTAATTAATTCTAGAAAAAGGTACTTGAACTGCTTTTTTTTTTAAGTCTATATTCTAAACATATCCCTCGTGATTCAAATGTTATAGCATATTCGTTATTCTTATCTTCTAATATAGTTTTTATAACCATTAATTTTTTAGTTTTCATTTTGTACTCATTGGTCTATATATGCTGTGCAATAGTTCTTTAAATGGTGTGGAATGTTGAAAATGATGATATTGAAACTAGACCCAATTAAATGGCAATAAGTTTATCTCTTATAACTTTTGTCATATTCTCGTAAGAATAATTGTAGCCTTATATACTTCAAATCTATTTGATGCAATTTTCGATCACATTATTCGAGTTTATTGGGTCGTATAAAACAATATTCGTCAATCTCATGACTATAATATACTTAGCAATTGCAAATTATATGAATTGTTGGAAATATCTATCAAATCAGTCACTGTTTTAGAAAAAAAAAATCACTAAAATAAAACTTATAATTTCGGGAAAGAAATTCGAATACACTGATCAAACATAGTGTTAAACACTATATCCTTAAAATTAAATTCGCCCCCCACAAAGGTTTCTGGTTTTAACGGACGTCAGTATTCCAAGATAGATAGATCACAACATACAAAAGGAAGCGATAATTTGTATGTTCTAGCGAACTAAAACTCTGTTTGTACTCTTTATATGCAATAATAACTTTTTATGCAAAAGATTTTTTGTACGCAATGATTTTTGCGCAAAAAATCCAACCCTTTTTTTATACAAGAATGAAGATTTAAATAAGCATTCATTAGTCATGTCTATTGGAAGAACAGATATCACCATTCATAAAGAAAGAACATCTGTTAACAGAATAGACATATCTGTTGAATAAGAGACACTTCAAAACGACAAAGTTTTGGAGATAATAGTTGGACTGGGCTAATTGTTGGATTAGGCTAATGGGCCAAAGAATTATCCAAGGCCAAAAAATACAAAGATGAAATCATTGAAGCCCAAAATTTATCCAGGCCCACTTTGGTCCCCACTTTGAAGTCAATTTCCATTCACATAATTCATGGTTTTGAACATGTTAATATATGAAATTAATATTCTCATGTAATTATGTTAATTCCACATTTGATCCATATTTAATGATATGTTGACCCCCACATAAATATTGGCTTAAAATTTAAAAAAAAATTCATAGTTAAAACCATGAATTCCAACAATCCTATATGAATGAAATGGCTGAAATGCAAGTGCAGATGTAGACTCGACATAGAGTACAAATGGAAAGTTACCGCATTAGGGTATGTAGCTTTTGGCTTTGAACCTTTCCTAGTGAGTTATTATCGGGTTTATTTGTTAATAAGTGAACTTGATATCTTTGATTGTTCAACTTTTGCACAAACCAAGACAATAATATTCACATAGATTTTTTCCAACAAAGTTTGGTTCTTTTAATTTTGTCCGTTTTGGCCTTGGACATGTCTGTAATTTCATTAAGTACTCTAGAGAATGTAGCCTTATCCATTCTCATAAAAGCGGCCCCTTCATACTCAACGTAGGTGATCTCTTATTAAAAGTATCCTGTCATACTCCACTTGGACTTCTAAGATATAATGATCATTAAAAGCAAAACTTATCCTAACACACAGTTTAGATCATCACTATTCATTTCAATATAGGAAAAGATAGAGGAATTAATTCCTTAGTGAGCACCCCCACAATTCGATTATCTTGGGATCTCTAATAAGCAAGGTTGGGTTGCCATTATGGCAATTCTCAATTTATAGGCTTGAAACCCATTCCCCTCGATGAATTATACACATGATCTCTAGTTAAACCTTTAGCTAAACAATCAGCAACATTATCCTTTGATCTCATATAATCAATGGATATTATTCCATTAGAGATCAACTGTCTCACAGTATTGTGTTTACAATGTATATGTCATGATTTGCCATTATATATATTATTCTACGCCTTTCTTATTGCGGATTGACTATCGCAATGTATGCAAATAATGGACATAGGTTTTGGCCACATAGAAATTCCTCTAAAAAATTACGAATCCATTTAGCTTCTTCTCCAACTTTATCAAATGCTATGAACTCAGATTCCATAGTTGATCTAACTATATACGTTTTGTTTAGAGGATTTCTATGAAATAGCTGCACCTCTAAGTGTAAAGACATATCCACTTGTGGACTTGGTGTTTCTACCGTCAGAAATCCAATTAGCATCACTATGTCCTTCTAGTACAGCTAGATATCTAGTATAGTGCAACCCATAGTTAGAAATATATTGTAGATATCTAAGTACTCTAACTATTGCCTCTTAATGGTCTTTCCCTAAATTACTAGTATATCTACTCAACTTGCTCACTGAGTAGGTAATATCCGAACATGTGCAGTTCATGAGAAACATTAAACTGTCTATTATTCGAGAATATTCCAATTGTGATACGTAGTTTTTAGTATTCTTTGTGAGATGAACATTCATATCAATCGGTGTTCGCTATATTGCTATCATTTCGAATAAATTTATTAAGTATTTGCTTGATATAATATGATTGAGATAAATTATATCCATTAGATGTTTTGGTGATTTTAACATCAAGTATAACATCCGCAACACTTAAGTCTTTCATGTCGAACTTACTAATTAAGATTTTCTTAGTAGCTTTAATGATATCATTATTACTACCTATGATAATTATATCATCTACATAGAGACAAACAATGACATATCCATTCGATATGTTTTTCACATAAATATATTTATCACATTTATTAATGTGAAAACCATTTGACATCATACCACTGTCAAATTTTTCATGCCATTACTTAGATGCTTGTTTAAGTCCATAAAGTTACTTAACAAGTTTGCATACCTTATTTTCTTAGCCTAGAACCACAAACCCTTTCAGGTTGTTCCATATAGATTTCCTTATTCAATTCTCCATTCAAGAATGCTGTTTTCAGATCCATTTGATGTATTTCAAGCTTATATAGTGCTATGAAAGCAATTAGCATACGAATAAATGTTATACTGGTAACAAGTGAATATGTCTCAAAATAATCTACTCCCTCATTTTTGTCTACAACCTTTAACTATAAGCTTTACCTTATATTTATCAATAGGTCCATCTACTTTCATCTTCTGCTTGAAGATCTATTTATAACCTATCGGTCTACTCCCTAATAGAAGATCCTTCAGTTTCTAAGTATGGTTATTAATAATGGACTTAATTTTACTGTCAATGGCTTCATTCTATAAAGGAGTTTCAGGAGTAGACATTGTTTCCTTGAAACTCTTAGGTTCATTTTCTAACAAAAATGTTAGAAAATCAAGACCAAAAGATTTAATAATCCTTGCTTTTTTACTTCACCTAGGTTCATTTCATTTTTTCAAAGAACCTTTGTCTTGTTCATTTCTAGTTACACTTTCATAAGTTCTTTTAAGGGAACTTAGTTCTTGTGTAGGTTTATAAGGAAATATATTCTTAAGGAATGATGCATTCTTAGACTCAATAATGGTATTCTTATATACCTCAGAATTATCAAACTTACATACAAGAAACCGATATGTACTACTATTATAAGTATAGCCAATGAATATACAATTAATAGTTTTAGGTCCAATTTTAGTCTTTTTAGGAGCAGGAATTGTGACTTTAGCTAAACACCCCTACACTCTTAAGAATTTATAGGTAGGTTCTACCATTCCATAATTCATAATGAGTTTTATCTAATTTTTTATGGGGTATCTTGTTAAGAACATAGTTTGCGGAAAGCAAAGCTTCCCTCCACAAATTCTAGGGTGAATCAGAACTTATTAACATAACATTCATCATCTCTTTTAAAGTTCTATTCTGATACTCAGTAATACCATTTTGCTGAGATACATAAAGTGTAGTTTGATGAATAATGTCATGTTTAGCACAGATTTGTGTCAATGGTGAATCATACTCGCCACCTCTATTACTTCTTAACATTTTTATCTTTCTGCAAAGTTGGTTCTCAACTTCTTTTTTATATTATATAAATATTTGCAATGCTTCGTCTTTGCTTCTTAACAAATATACATAACAGCATCATATACAATTATCGATAAAAGCAATGAAATTCTTTTTACCGCCTCTAGTTTGAACATACTTCAAATCACAAATATCGGTGTGGATTAATTCTAAAGGTTCAGTACTTCATTTAATTGAATGAAAAAAAGCCTTAGCCAATTTGGTATCAACACGAGTCTCACACTTATGTTCTATGTCAATATTAAATTTTGGCAAAATATTTAAATTCATTAATCTTCTTAAAGTGCCAAAATTCATATGTCCTAATCTAGCATGCCAAACATCAAAAGGCCTAAGCAAGTAAATAGAAGATTCAATTTTATTAATCTTTGGTACAATAGTCATTACATTGAGTTTGAAAAAGCCATCACACATATATCCCTTTCCAACATACACACCATTTTTAGTTAGTACAAATTTATCAAACTCAAACACTAGTCTAGACCCATTTTGCTCAATATTAACCATGGAACCAAATTCTTGTGAATATCAGGCACATAAAGTACATTATTAAGAGTAAGCTCCTCTCTCGAGGTCATTTTCAGCACAACCTTTCCTTTTCCTTCAACCTTAGAAGTTGTTGAGTTTCCAATGTAAAGCTATGCTTCATCCACAGCTTCATATAATGAAAATATCTATCTATTGGCACAAATATGGTGAGTAGCGTCTGATTACACTAGAAAAGTGTAATCATTTGGCTATAATTTAGATTTATATCATGTAATTTTATTTTATTTATATATATTTGAATTTAATTTTATCTATATTTGAAAATACAAAAAAAACATGAAAAAGAGTGAAGAAAGCGAAAGAGTAAAGGTGGAACAGTAGCTTGAGTGAGAGGAAAAAAAAACAGAAAATACGTGCGGTCCCAACCGCAACCCATGTGGTCCCAACTCTCTCTCCCGCGGTCCCAACCACCTAACCCTTGGTTCAGACCATCTCTTCAAGGCTCCAACATCTGTATTTGGTGATGGCACAATTCGTTCCTGGTTCGGACCACCTCTACATATAGATCTAAAATCACAGATTCGTGAATGGCAGTTTCAAATGGAAAAAGGCAGTAATTGTTTTATTTTTGGCAATGCTACGGAATGCCATATGTAGAATCGATCTGATATAATTTATATATATAGAAATAGAGATTGACATAAAAAATAGGGATTTCAACAGAGAAGTTTTTTTACAGAAGTTTTGTTAGATAGTTTAGTTTTAGTTTTATTTTCTGAATAGAGATTTTTAGAGAGTGAGAGTTTCTGTACATTCAAGTTTGTGGATTGAAGTTTATGGATTGAAGTTTGCATATTCATTTTCATGAGTTCATCTATGAAGTATGTATCTCTTCCTTTACCTTTTCATTATTTTGTTTATTTGATTGTTATAATGTTAGATTAAGAGTTTTTATTGATTTAGCTCATCAAATATGGGCGAATCCAAAATTAGGGTTGAATATATTTATACGGATTCAATTTTCATTTATACAAAAGCTTTTGAAAACTTATAAAATTAATCACATTCTTTGAAATCCCTGATAATTTTATAAGATTAAAACTTTCTTAATACTTTTGAAATAAATAAAAGTTAATCCGAATCAAATGAGTTTTTGTTGAATATTCTTACCAATCTGTTTATCCTAAACGCAATTTCGGATTGAGCTAAACTAATTTTCAAATGAATTTTTATTGAAGATCTTTACCAACCTATTTATCCTAAATGTGATTTTGGGTTGAGGGAACTTTTTATTTAAATAATCTCTATTAAAAATCTTTATCGAGTTGTTAATCCTAAATGTGATTTCAATCCGAGGTAAACTTTGTTATTCAACCTAAAAATTGGATCCGCCCTAATTTGTAAACTAAATTAATACGCGTTCATTAGACTTGTTGAAACTGAATTTAAATTCTGCTTTTAGTATTTTATTAGTTTTCAATAGTTAATTAGTTGGTATTGGATTATTTAGTTTAAATTTATGTTTTATTGATTTGTTATATTTAGTTTATTAGCTTTATTTTATTTTGTAAACAATCTTTCAAAACCAAATCAAACCTTTAATCTTTTCGTTTAATAAATTAAAATAGTAAATTAATTAAAGCGAAATAACTTAGAAAAGAATTAACATTAGGTTCCCTGTGGATTCGACATCGGACTCACCGAATTTAAAGCTTCACCGCACACCCTTACACTTGGGGGTTATTTAGACGCACTAATTAGAAGCGGTCAGCGTCAGTGTCCACCCATCATTTCTTAAAATTGCCAACTAAATTCATTTCATTGATCTCAGCACGAAGATTTTTCACCTCAATTATATTAGCTTGTAGAGGCTTCTTCTTCTTTGAGATATCTTGACTTTTATGCATGTAACAAACATTGGCAAGATATTCAATCTTTTCACATTTATAGCATTTTTCTTTGAACCTCTTGAAGTCACCATTTTCTAAGCTTTCACTAGTGTGCTTCCTTTTCTTATTATTAGGATGTCTTACTTGTTCCACCATATTTCTATCATTTTCATTCTCATTCTGTTGCAATCTCTTAAAATCCGTACCATTGAACTTTTTAGATTTTTTTTACCATGGTTAACAGGCAGATGTAGAATATTAACTGGTGTTACAACCTAAATAGTAACAGAATTTATTGTCTCATTTGTCATTTTTCAAATCTAGAAAATTGACAAACTAAATTAAATTTATTTATTTATTTGTTGTTGTTATTATTATCAGGGGCGGAACCAGAATTTTTGCTGATGGGGGGCATTGGGCATTGAGAGGGGCACCGAGCACCCAAGAAAAAATAACAATCGACTTATTTTTCGATTAAGAGTAGAAGAAAACGATGTTATTTTTAGAGAGAAAATAAATTATTCTTGAGTATTAACTAGTGAATATATTTTTTACGGTTAATGGTTCAAGCACCTGAAATCTAATGTTTATTAGAGATATCCCTCGCTATAAAAAATATAATTATTATTAAATTTTATATCTATAGAATTTATTGTGTTATATGTTAAATTTACTGATAGTATAAACAAAAATATGCAATAATGTATTAAAAGAATACACTTTATTTTACAAAAAATACCAAGTTTGATTCTTTTAAATTTCTTATATGTTAAAAAATTTTGAGTTAACTTTAAATTTTTAATAAAATCAAAATATCTTAATTTTTAATTAATTTAATTTTTAAATAAAATTAAAATAATAAGAAGGGCATTTTAGTAATTTTATCTTAAAAAATGAGGGGGTCACTTGCCCCCTTGCCCCCATGTAGTTCCGTCCGTGATTATTATTATTATTTTAAGTCTCTGTAGAATACCGAAAAATATTATGTAAAAAAAAAAAATTCTAACACAGTCAAATCAACAATGCTACTTACACACATAAAAATTTCACAATGAAAAATGGCCAACAAGCACATGTGAAGTATTAACTGGTGCTACAACCAAAACAGTCATTTGTTATTTTTCAAATTTAGAAAATTGACAAATTAAATTAAATTAAATTTATTTATTTGTTTGTTATTATTATTATTATTTTAGGTCTCTATATAATACAGAAAAATATTATGTAAAAAAAAAAAAATTCTACACAGTCAAATCAACAATGCTGCAATTTACACACATAAAAATTTCACAATGCAGTAATAATTTTTATAGTGTAAAACACAGCCAAAAATTCTGCAATAAAAAACACAGAACATACCAAATCTGAACAATTTTAATGAGTAAAATTTTATAGAAATAATTTAAAACTGTGCAAAAATATATTAAAAACACAGTGCAGGTTCGCTATACTTAATACAAAAAGTTCTATGTAGAGAATTTACAGAATAGTGCAGGAAAAATTATGTCTTATTGCAATACAGTATAACCAAACTGTACAAAAAGAGTAGAATTTTACCCACAAAAAATCAATTTATAAAAGTATAAAATCCTGTTCAAAATTGTGCAATGCAGTATTTAAACAGGGCACAAAATTAATATTAAAATTGAATTCCTCTGTAACAGTTTTTCAAAGCAATGCAATCACTGCATATTTAAATAACTAATACAAGTTCTGTGATTTCCTTTTTACAACACAATGATTAAAGTCAAAGTTGGTCACTAATGCACACAGTGCAGTAAACCTAAACCCAAATAAAGAAATAATAAAAATAAAAAGTAACTTTATTCAATGTAGAAATTTTGAACCAATACAAAAACTACGCAGGAATTTTTCAATTGTAACCAGTACGCAAAAAAAATAGCAGAAAACAGAATCTAGATTTGCACAAAAACTATTTAGTAAAAATTATAAAGTAAAAGAGACAAAACAGATCCTGCCTTAAAAAGAAATTTTGTGCAGCAAAGAACGTAATAGAATATTACAAAATTGCAATCAGTTAATAAAAGGATATTAAAATCAGAAAGTTGTAATCAAATTAGTGCACCAACTATGACTTAAATATAAACCTGTTCGGCAGCAAAATTTACTGCCTGAACTGCTGACCACGCCAACCGAAAGTGCAATCGATGACCTGCCGAACAAATACAGAAAGAAAAGTTACGGCCGGAGTTGAGGACTCTGGCTGGAAAAACCTCCGATACTTAAGTCAGCAAGTCACTCAAAGAAGGAAGCTTTTCAGAAAAGAAATGAGTAAAAGCTTAAGTTGACAATAGTCAGCTTACCTTAATTGTTCAGTGGAATCTCCTACTTATAGTAATATGATCAGTAATAAAATATACCTGTGATCTGACATCATTCAGCTTCCGTGCACCTCTTTTCCTTCTCTTCCTTAAATGCCTTCCACCGCTCATTTAATGCCTCATATCTTTCATTAAATGCTTCTGGTAGTTAAACACGACAATATAGCCAGAATTTCGTGGTCAAACTGTCTACCTGTCACATCTGTCAACTACTCATAACGAAGTGAACTGAGCTAGTTACTCCCTCAGAAATAAATATCTAGTTCAGTCATAACTACGGTGCATTTATGGTTATGATCCCTCATTATGACTGTGGGTCCCAGGCATAACATTTACTAGCCGCCAATCAATGGGCCGAACAAACTAGCTATTGAGGTCCTTGGCTATAACCACGTAGCAACATACTATTCATAGGTGCTAAGGTTCAGGGTATCCTTTGGAATATTAGCCCTAAGACGTGTGTTCGTGTATAACATTCACGTGGAACTCTCGTACCATCAATCAGCTGTTCGGCGGAACGCCGCGTGTCACGATGCAACGTGCTCGGCGAATGACTACGTGGCTCACACAAGTATGCTCGGCACTGGGCCGCGTGGTGCTTTGACTACACTTGTTCGGCATCCGTACATCTAAGTATTATTTTGCCCAACAAAACCAAAAGAAAGTAATTAAAGTTTTATGTAGGGAAAGAAACACTAATGTTATATTACTAGCAAGAGTTTTAGGAAGATTCACAATCCAAGGAAGAAACGAACTTTCGTGCAAAGTAAAGATAGTAAATATTTTGTAGGATGAAATTAATATTTAAACAGCGCAGATCAAATTTTAAACAAAAGAGGTTGAATCAATCTAGAAAATGAAAGAGTAAGTGAAGTAATTCAGTCTTAAAATTGTTGGAAATATTTGTCGAATCAGTCATTGCTTTAGAAAAGAAAAAAATCACAAAAATAAAACTTTTAATTTTGGTGGAGAAATTTAAATGCACCGATCAATCCTAGTGCTGAACACTATGTCTTTAAGACTGAATTCGCCCCCCACAAAAGCTTCTGATTTTAACGGTCCGTTAGTCTCTCATGAACAACACATAAAAGGAAATGATAATTTGTATGTTTTAACAAACCAGAACTCTTTTTGTACTCTTTGTATGCAATAATAACTTTTTTTGCAAAAGATTATTTGTATGCAATGATTTTTATGCAAAAAATCTTACTCATTTTTATGCAAGAATGAAGATTTAAATAAGTAGTCATTAGTCATGTCTATTGAAAGAACAGACACCACCATTCATGAAGAGATGTATTTGTTAACAAAACAGACATATCTATTGAAGAAGTGACACTTCAAAATGACGTAATTTTGGAGATAATAGTTGGACTGCGCTAATGGTTGGACTGCGCTAATGGGCTGAATAATTATTCAAGCCCAAAAAATACAAAGATGAAATCATTGAATCCCAAAATTTATTCAAACCCACTCTGGTCCCCACTTTGAAACCAATTGCCATTTACATAATTCATGGTTTTGAATATGTGAATATATGGAATTCATAATTTCATGTAATTATATTAATTTCACATTTGATCTATAATTAATGATATGTAGACCCCATAAATATTAGTTTAAAATTTACAAAAATTTATAATTAAAACCATGAATTCCAACATGAATTTGATAGGGCATGATTTCTACACGTCAGTATAAGAAATTTAAGATATTTTGGTATTTTACTCATGTGAATTGTTTTATAGTTAAATTGTAATAATATTAGAAGTAAACTGTTGGTATACTACTAAAACCTTATCTTCGTCAAGACACTGATGCAAGTCGCGATTGTAAATTGTTTAAGAATTTGGTAAGGAATGATCTGTTCAGGTGAACATACTAAAGAAAAAGTTTTAACTTTAACTATTTGAATTAGTTTGTAAATAAAATTTAGTTAGATTTTTAATAAAAGAATTATGTATATTAATCTAAATTAATATTTCTTATAATTTAAGAGATACATAGATTTTATTAATATTTTTTATAATTTAATGTCTCTTATAATTTAAATTAATTTTTTTATCTTTATGTAAATTTTATTAATCTAAAATATACATAAACTAAATATTATAATTAAAAAAAAAAAGAAAACAAATTTTTGCCATCTCGAGATTCATTCATCCTTTTAACATGAGATAAGAATTAACTTTGGAAATCTAAATTTAAAAAAAAATTAAAAAAGAAATAAAAATAACTTGAGGCTCGCCTCGTATCCCTCGGTGGGAGTGAGGGCGACAAAATTTCTAAACTTGAGTCAAGATGGCAGAAAGACTTTTGCCCCGTGTTGCACGGAAAGAGGACTTTTTTCTTAGAAAGATACATTCAAGTGGGTTGTTGAAAATGCTTGGAATCTCAGATCCTTGACTGGAAATTAAAAATGACTTGCCTCATAGGTCACTTATTCGTATCCGAATTCGTCCAGCTTTAAATATTACTATAGTGCAGACCGAATTTATGGCACTTCAATTATACTAGGGTGTTTGGGTGGTAAAATTTTGGTAAAAAAATATAATAAAAATTTAAATAGTTGACATAAAAATGATACGTATTTAAATTTAATTAGAAGAAAGTACAAAAAGTTAATAAAAATTGGTAAATTTTGATTAGTTTAAACTAACCAAATACCCTTTAGATGTATCACGTGCTTAAAGGCACAAAAGGTAATGCAAGATAGACGCTCGCCATTCCCTCGGTCCCTCAGGCTCTCGCCACATTACCAACCATCCTCTCAAGTACTCACCGGTCAGGTCACGTAGGACAAACACCTCGTTATGGGA